>WYDI02005312.1:128340-144314 GCA_009867235.2 Psittacus erithacus | reverse complement strand
CCCCTCCTCCCTGGCAGAGCATGAGGCTCAGAAAGTCCTTGGTCAGAGTAAACATTACTGAGCAGTAGCTAAAAACACTGGTGTTATCACCGCTGTTCCCAAACCGAAAGTCAAAAACACAGCACTGCACCAGCTACTAAGAAGGAGAAAAATGATTGCTACTGCTGAACCCAGGACACCTGAATACCTCTCTGAGGTGCTGAGATACATGGCTCCCCTTTGCCTTGTCAGTGGGTCCCAGCAGGACCTGAAGCAGTGCTTCAGCAAGCAACATCCAGGCAATGACAGAGGAGTGGGAAAACTCAGTAAAAGTTTGGTGCCCCTCATCTCCCAGAAGCCGCTGCTCTTGATGCTGGCTAACAAGCCAGGCAAAGGCCCAGGGAGCAGCTGATCCTCACCAAGTGCTGCTTTCACTGTCTGAGAAACTCTCAGATGAGGTCAGGCTGACACACAAAAGCTGCTTGAGCTACCACTCACTTTGTAGCACTTGTATGTTGAGCTAAAGCCTGCTGAGTGCTTAAATCCTAATTCTTCACTGAGGCAGAGACCTGCCATGCACGGCTGCCTCTGACGCATGCCGCTCCTGATGTTTGTTGGTTATCTACAGGGCACAGTTCAAGACTTTGCTCTGCAGCTCTATCAGGCTCTTGATCTAAGCGGAAGCAAGGTTTTCTCCATGCAATTATTTTTCCAAAAGAAGCACTTCAGCTGCAGGTATCAAGAGTGCAAAACAAAGCTGAGTGATTGATGCCCTGCTACTTGTTTAAGAGGCCCAAACAAGGCAGAGAGAAGCCTGAGTCTCTTGCACTGCAGAGAAAAAACATTATCACAAACCTGCCAGTTGCTTACGGGTAGCTACTCAAGGCAGGGGAGATGTAGCTTCAGAATTTCCAAAGCTGTGTTTCCCACAGCCAAGAAGAGTGACCTAAAGCCATGAATCACTGGCTAGATGGGCTTGCCCAGTGGCTCCTGCTGGCACTGTCCCACTTTGCATGAAGAATTACTGAGTACAGCAGGGATTCATCCCCTGAGCTGCCATGCTCCTGGCCCATCAGACTGCTTTGACACAGCAGTTCTCCTTTACTCTCCATTGAGAGGACTTCCGCAATGCTGTGGTAAAGGCCTGAATGAGAAAGAAAATAAGGCCAATACTGGGCATCTCTCCACGTGCCTGAATGTCCCTATAAATCTGCCTCTTGATTTGAATTTATTATTAACATTTTAGTCTTTGAGTACATTATTAACAGTTTTATAAATCCTACCATGTTCCTCACTGCCATTTGATTTACAAGCCATGATTTTCTACCCTTTATTAAAATGTTGTTTCAAGGCTGCAAATTTCAGACTCATGATTACTGTTTAGTTGGGGTTCTTTATTGGGGCTTTTGCTTTCTTTAAACCACAACTTCAAAAAACAATCTAGTAAGAACAAGATTAGCTGCTGAATAGATGTCATCATGGCAGCGATTATGTTCTTTCAAACCAAATGTAGCTTGTCTGTCTTCCCTCTGTACATACTCATGTTTATGCAAATTCCCACAGGGCAAGTATGTTAGATCCTAAGAGCACTGTAGCGGTACTGTTTAATTTTCTCGGCAGTTACATATCCTAAAGATACAGGACTGAACTGCTAACCAGGATACTGTTGAAAACTGGCACAAAAAATAGTGGAAAGTGGAACAGTCTACCACTTGCATTTATTATGAGAGGTGTGTGAATGCTCATTACTAGTGGAAAAAGCACTTTTCAATCATTAGCTAAAAGATGGTATTCAAATGTTTACAAATTGGTTTCCTGCAGTTCTCAGATACTCTCAGACACAGTGACTGTGGCTTCTTCCAAGTCAACGGACCCATGCCAATTCACACCTGAACACAAACGGTGTAAGACTGTTTGTCTGCTGCAACATGCTGTGGCTCATACCTGCTTCCTAAGAAAACCAGGGCATGAAGGGGTGATTTGTATTCTCATCATCTCAGCCTGGTCTACCACAGAGGTGCATGCTCAGACTTAGCGCCAGGGAACCATTCCAAGGGCACATAATACCGGCAGCACCTAATGAATGTGATGGTCAGTGTTCAACAAAGAAGCCAAATTACAAAGTGTTGCTTCCCTTTTGCTGTGACTATGACCACATTACCAACATAAATATTAAACAACTATGAGATTGATTTTAATATAGTAATTTGAAGCCATATTTTTGTCTTTACATAAATAAAACAACTAGTAGGAATTATTTTACACTAAAAATAATTATTTTCAGCCCGCAAATAATCTCAGACCTTCTGAAAATGTGTAAACTGCTTAATTTCATTAAATGAAAATCCCAATCCAAAAAGCTGGCAACACTGATTGATTTGTTGATTCAAGAGTCAATTAGTCAGTTAATCCATTTTTTAACTCAATACTTTGCTGGATTATTTTTCAATTCATTACTTAAGTTTTTATGATTTACCCCCACAGTTATATTGTTTTGTGGCTCCTTACTGATTGTCTGGAGGGAACATGTTAACAAGAGAATGATCAGCATGGGCTAAACTAAGAATAGAATAATGCCTAGAGGAATTTCCACCTGTGCTAAAAATAAGCATTACATTCCCAGCTGTCTTTCAGACTCTCCTCAAACAAGGATTTTATGAGCTGCAGCCAATGCACACTTTAGGTTTTTACCATCGTCTACACTTCCGTTCGTATTGCAGCAATATCCAGACCCTCGTTGTAGCTGACAACCTCCTCAACAGGGATGGGCTTGTACACATGTGAGGAAAAGGCACAGTTAATAGTCCCAGATAGCTTCAACTCCTGGAGGTATTTACTGCAACTCAAACTTGAGAGAGAACACAAAAAGTGTGCATGTCACAGTGGCTTCTAACCAAAAAAGGGGGGTAGATCATGTTTTGACCCATGAAGAACAGTCAGACATCTCTTGCTGTGACTACTTTCTCTGCATTGTACAAGGCTGCTCTGAAGCTTTTTTGGGAACTTTTCAAAAATAGTTTATGAGCTCAATCTGAATGATGCATACCCAACTAAATGTGGATACACTGGTTCTTCACCTTCCTGGGGGGAAAAAAAGTATTCTTTTAAAAACTACACTGAAGAACTGAAAGAGCTTCATATAACTGGTTTGAGTGCTAGTGTTCAGCACTCAAAGCGCACTTTATTTCAGAGTATGAAGTTAGCCTGAATATAAAAATGAGAAAAAGGATCTTGCAAGTATTTTTCTGGTAAATTTCTGTACTTGAGATTATTTCCTTGAGTTTGTAGTTAAATCATTTCACTCACTATGGCATGGCACAAGCTTCTTCAAAGACTTCTGCCATAATGTCTACAGTGATTAATCACAATTCAATCACTTCAGCATGTTGAAACGATGGGTTTTTCCTCCTGTTCATCCCTTTCTTTTGCATAGACAGACATGCCAAACATGCACTTCAGAAAGCCTTTGACAGAGCTGAGCCTGCTCCTAAAATAAGAAGATCTAGAATCGTCCTTTGCTCTGCCAACAAATTCTTGGTCAGCATGGGTCAGCCACTTGGCAAACCACCATCTCCCCTATAGACAGCCATGATACCCACATAAATGATTAGGGCATCCACATTCTCTTATATTCTTTCAGTCCAAATGTTGTTACTGGCTATGGAACTGTAGCACTGCATAAGATATAAATAATAAAATCACTGGAGCATCATATCCACTCAGGATGTATAGTTAATGACTAATGAAATCACATGTCACACTGTTCTTCAGACCATAGTAGAGTGTGGCACAATACACTGTGATTAATCATAAGCACCTTTTCCATGTTCATGAACGTGGGAACAAAACATTTCACTTTCAGACAGTCTGAATTCCTGAGTTTATTTTAATCTGGAGCTTTCACAGTATGGAAGAAATACAGTAACTTCAATCCCATTAATACTGGGAGTGTGCATGGACCTTCACCTTGTCCAAGAATAATCTCAATGATTAACACAAATCCCTGCACTCCCTGAGCCTAGGCACCACCTTGTTGGGTATGAGGGAGAAATGACCTCCCCTTCCTTTTTTTTTTATGCAGGCTGGTATTTTGAAGTCTCTACTAGAAACCGTTTAAAATGACTCAGTGACAAGAGTGGTAAGGGCCAAGAGCTTGTATACCAAGCAGCCTGTGTGGGTTTTAAGCAGTCAGTGAAACTTGCAAGACTGTAGGTAAGCACTGGTGATCTCTGACACAAAGCACCTGAGCAACCTGTTCCCGTTCTTATTAATAGTATCTTTAAACTGCATGTATGATGCACGCTAAATGTGTCTGATACGCTCTCTTGAACTGCATTCAGTGTAAGGATAAAGCATTTTGGAGAAAAAAAGAAAATTAACCTACACTTGACCACCTACCTATGCAAGTCCTGCCATCAGGCCCTAGCTGTAGTCCTGGAGAAGGACAGCGGCAGCGCACTTCCCCTTTCAGCACATCACAGCCATACTGACAGTTTGCCATCAAGCAAGAAAGGGCACCTGGGGGAAAACGTATTTAGATAAGAGCTCTGATCAGTACCAGAAAATGACTGAAAACTCTGGAGAATTAAGACATTGTTTAATTACGACAGAAATGGAAAAATGCTTGTTGAATGTGACAGGTATCCACCCAGGCTTTGAAGAGCAAACACATACTTAGTAAATTTCTACTTTCCATGAATTGCATCTCTAGGGGGAAGAAATAAAATTAATAAAATCACCACAATTGTAGCATATTCCTCATGCAATGCAACCCCCATAAGGAACATGAAGCCTCCTGGACCATATTGCCATTTTAAAATAGAAGTATTCCTACTTAAAAGTAATTTCTCTCCCCTTCTCTCTGTCCAAACACTCAAAATATCCACTTTCATGGGAGCAAGTAGGAACCTGATCTCCAGCAAGATGACAGTACAATTTTATACCAGTCAAACAACCAACATCTGCAGCTTTAATGATTTTACATTCATAAGAGCATAATACAGCAGAGCTGCAGATGTCTTGCCACAATGAAAATTGCAAGCACTTGTCCCTGAAGGCCAATTAACATGATTTACAGCACTAATATTACACCGAGAAGAATGCTTCTGGGGAAACTTGTAATAAAACTAATAAAATCAAAATATTTGCTCTTGTTTTGTTCAGCCTAATTTCATTAGAAAAAAAGAGGTTCATCTTGTGCAACCGCCTAATTTCTAGCAAGATTAGTCTTTTACTCATCTTCATTTCATAAAAGTTTCCCAGGGAAATTCAAGCAGGGGTCTTGAGGAGCTTGGAAAAAAGCAAGCAACAAGCCTTGCCGTACTCGAGCACGTTCCATCTGGCATAAGCATGTAGCCATTCAGACAGTAGCACTTATAGCTGCCGTAGGTATTCATACACCGGTGTTTGCACGGCCGCGGCTTTAGTCCACACTCGTTTAGATCTAAAATGAAGGGTACAAGGGGAGGGGTGGGAAAAGAAGACATACAAAGTATGTGTGACAAAACTACTAGTTCAAGTTCCTGAGGAAAGAAGGGAAAATATGGCAATGAGCTTTTTATATGCAGTCCAGCTGGTAGTAAGTGTCCAGAACATCCTGCAAGAAGCACTTTGCAGCCCTCCTGCTAAGTGGTGTATTTTCTGTTTCACAGATATCCTTTCAAAAATGACAGTATATGCATTAGATTAAACACCAACAGAAGTGTCATTAGGGAATGCACAAGCTCAGGCTGCCTACGTCTTGCCACTATTCACATTGATGCCATGTTCAGGAGCAGCCAGAACTGTGGACAAAGAGGAAGGAGAAAGCAAATGTCACTGCTGCAATCACTATCAGTGACTCTGATAGTGATTTAGTGATTCTCTATCATGTTTCAAAATTAGTTGCAGAGGAAGGTAGGAAAGCTGATGCTAACCTACTTTAAACGATCTTACAGAGAAAATTTATTCCTTACCATCAAGAAAATACTGAAAAACCCCACCTGGTATCACTGATATTTGTCAAGGACTATCCATGAAAGCTATTACAATTTCATATAGAGTTCACAACTTAAACTGAAACTATTCAGCCTACAATTTTCATATTAGTAGACAAGGCTTCTAACAAGAAGTAAAGATTGAGTGAGGATTTTCTTCAGAATTCTCTTCCAAGAACATGTGTTGGGTTTCTAAACCAGCATAATTTGTCACTTAGTTATTTGTGTGCTGATGAGTAAAGATGGCAATAAAGGTGAAAATAATAAATCTGCTCACAAATCCAGCCAGCAAGTACTTAAACAACTGAGTTACCAACCCTCATCTCCAATATTGCACAATGCTGTCTTGAGGTCTGTTACAGTAAGGGAGTTTCTGTTACTTCCAGGAATTTTCTAGCCAGCCATCTCCACTATTAAGCCGTTTCTCACCATGTGACACTTTACAAACTAAATGTGTAACAGAGCTAAGTATAAAATACTTAACTAAAAGCAGGGACAGAGTGAGGAAAGGGAATGCTGAAATTAAGCTGACAGAGCAGGAATTTTAACAGCGCCTGGGCTAATTTCTAGTGCTTACATCGCACTGCATGTCACCTCCAAAGTTTAGATACTCCTGAAGACTTTACCCTTAAGAACTGTCTTGTGCTTATTTCCAGAGCCACAATCACAGATCCAAAGTTGACAATAAGAATTTATGACTGTTCTCAATGTGCTGTCTTGCATACAGTATAGATTGCATTATGAGCCTTAAATAATTGGATCTTTCTATAGAACTCTGGATACTACACCACCATCTGGTATGAAATATTCTTAGTACAGAAATGAAAGCTTTGGTACTGAGAAATAGACAGCTATTAGTAACATACTCTGAGAATAACCTGATATTAAAAAGTATTAGGATATCACATCACATGCTTTCTGTTTGTGGAATTTTGACTGAATTATTTCTGTTGCCTTGGCTTCATTCTATTTCTGCCTGTGAACAAATGCTGTTACATCAGCTTTTGACTCCTTTGATTCGCATCTTCAAAAACATGCTGAAAATAAAACGCCTGTGCCATGAACGTAAAAAATTTTTAACCTTGGCTGAGGTAACGGAAAGCTGAGGTCACAAGGCAGCAGAAATAGACTGTTAGCTCAACTCCACTTAAACCTAAACCTCATGGGTCATGGGTTTTCAATTTTGCCTTTGAAATGAGCTATTGAGAGAAAGATGTTTTTAACCTTATGGAGGCAAATGAATGCTACTGTTTAGGAAAACAAATACTGGCAGTGCTGTGGCTGCTTAAGAGAGAAGCCAGCCTGCAAATAGGTGTGTTAAGAGCATACTACTCAGACCATTTTATTTTCCCCAAAATGCAATTTTTCTCCTTTTCACCAGCACAGATAGGCACGTACTCGGAAACTGCATGACAAGCATCACTCAATTTCCTAGAAGGCACATGGTACAACTGGGTCCTACTGCTTCTATGTAAAGGCCTGTATGAAAATGCTGACAGCTCTCTTGATGCACTCCCATGGACCCATAATCTCTAACAGCATGCTTCTCTAAGAAGAATCAGGATGCACTGCACATGGACTGGGGGAGTGCAGAAACACTCCTGCTATGTATATACTCTATTAGTTTGTGTGTTTCTCATTCCTTAAGTAAGGACTGTTTTTTCAAGAGCAGGTTCAGGCTAATGTTAGCAGTCAAAAACATGAGCCGTAGCAACATACCTCTTGAACAAATGCTGGTCGCTTATCAATTTGGTACTTCAAGCAATGTCTATAAAGACATCTCAGTATAAATGTCTGTGCGCCAAAAGAGGAAATGAGAAAACAGCAGAAGTTGCCTCAAAAAAACCCCTGAAATCTAAAATGTATACACTCAAAGGGTAATAACATTTTTACATCATTTTTATCTTAAATATAATTTTTTAAGTCACTTATAATCTTCACACTGGAAATTATAATATAAGGCCCAGCACTACTAGAAGTTTAACCAGTCCATTTAATTTCCTTGCAGAAATGTCCACTCACTGTCCCACACTTCAGAATTTCATCGTTCAGCCACTTAAATTCCCATGTTGCCCACAGGTTTACAGTCAATGCAAAACCAGCATTCTTAATTTCAAAACAGCATAAGACAGTACACAAAAGTAAACTGGCTGTTGTGGGCACTATGGAAAGCACATCTACAGTGTAAGTGCATGCTGCTGAGCACAAGTATTTTATTTTTAAAGAAATTAAATGAAAATGTGAATGCGGGGAAAGGACAAGGCTGCTGTGCTGGCAAATTTCAATGCGACTTCTTTGACTACTGTGTGGCACCACACATGATCTTTGATAACGAGCGACTTCAGTGCACACCTAACAATGGGGGGCTTATTCCTAGGAAGATGAAATACACTCAGCTGCCTTCTTTAATTAGCTTCTGCAGAAGACTCCAGCACTCAGATCTTTTCCGCCTTTTTCTGCCTATTAGCTAACTTGGATCACACAACAGAGAAATCAAATATTCAATATGAAATTCACACAGACTTTGAAAATAGAAAACCAGGTATGAGAAAATGTTATCACCATATTGTAAACAGTATGGCTTTCATTTCCAGCAACTATCATCACACTACCATGTCAAACTTATGAGAGACTTGTATCACCCTGAGAGTTTTGTTCATATCATTTAGTCTGATTAATCAACAGCTGCCAAATGCAGAGGTTAACAACTTCCAGCTTTATGTAAATCACAGCTTTGTGTTTATCTAATCTGATAAACAATCTGCATCACTCTCTCTTTACAGAGGAACTCAAAAACAAACAAAAAGTACAGGCTCTGAAAGAACAGCAGAAGAAAGAAACAAAAGCAAGTTACAACCATGAGTATGGTGGAGAGTCAAGCCTTTGCTTGTGCATGGGCACACAGCATCAAGGAAATACAGTCAGTTATTTGCTCTGCATGCCAATGACACTACAGGTTCAGCTTCTGCATCACAGCCATCGGTCTATTAGCCTCCAACCCCTTTGCAAGAAATTGCACTAGTGTTTCAAGCCGTGCAGGTAGAAGGAGCACGCCACCTGAAATACAGCACCATCTCACCCCTTGATCCTATATTTCTTGCATGATGATCCAGGGAGTGGAACAGAAGTGCTTCACTGCTCTGACCAGGTGGACTTGTATATAGCTGCTCATCTTCACAGGATGGGAAGAAGGCATAATAAAAATGAAGTTACCAGATCTTTGTAATATGCATTACTTCATCATTAAGAAGGAAAAACAAACAAACAAAAAAATCCTGACCCGCACCCCCCAAAAAAACCCCAATATATATATATGTATATATAAAAATCTCAAGTGCTAACTTGACAGTTAGTACTGACAAGTGCTAACTTCTGAGTGACCTAAAGGGAGGTCTAGATTGCCACAGCAGCATCATCACAGTCAGGGTTCAACAGTTCTCCTGTGAGGCTGGGTTCTTCTCTTGGATTGATCCCTGGAATACAGCTTGACCCATGAGGCCCATGAACAGATGAGACGTAAAGCTTGCTCAAGACCATAGCTTCCAGCAATGTTTACAGCATCCTGTTGATATTGTTAAAATAATTAGTACATATTAAAAACTCTTTCTTGGACATCATTTTCTTACCTTGGTTGCAGGTTTTTCCAGTGTATCCCGGGTGGCACTTACACTTGTTTGGCCCAACACATTCACCATGTTTGCATCCTGGCTGACATATAGCTGTGGATAGAGGAAGACTCATTATTCTTCCACTCCAGTCATGGCTGACAGTGCTTTTAGTTTGAAACAAATGGCAAAAACCTAACAAACCATACCATTTATGTTCCTCCCTTCAGCATCATTATATGATCTTTAAATACCACTGTTCAAGCATCAGGTGCTTTTTCAAAAATAACCACTACCCCAATACACATGGGAAGAGCAAGATACTTGTTAGTAGTCTATTTTGTGCAATACTACATCATGCTGTTTCTGGGATATTAAACCCTTTTAATATCTTATCAGCAAGCAGGTACTGTGCCTTCACTTGCACTGTCTTGTGTGTACATACTATGATTCATGCCATTAAATTTGGTAAACCTGGAATACACCCCAGCTATATAGAAAATGTGTATATCAATGTCAGGCAACATACAAACAAAGCCACAGTTCAGTCACTGATAGGCAGTAGCACAGATTCCAAGATTCACTGTTTTCTTCTATGACTAAAAGGCAACACACTTCACCTACTTATTAAGCAAGTTTTGCCTGAATTTCTCCCTTTTGTGTGTTTGGATTCTGGCATGGGAATGACTTTTTTTTTGGAGTCAAAAAGGTCTGGGTAAAAATGAAAGCAACACGGACTGTAATATGCTGCTTTATCACAGCACAGATCCAAGTCACTTCTCAGAACATTTTAAGCATTTATTACCCAACCTGCTGTAGAGATCTTGTCTCAGACTGTGAAGTTATGGTCTATGCTGCTTCCAGAATCAAATGTGCCAGGTAATTTCTAATTCCCCAAATGCAGAATAAATACAGAACTCCAACAAATAATAATTAGGAAGCCATTTTTTTATACCTCTTTCAATAGAACACAAAAAATCAAACCAAACTTTTAAAACTTTAATGATACAACAAACTGCTTTTAAATAAATACAATTCATGCACAAATATATTTATAGATGCAAGATTAGCTAACACGAATAATTTCAGAGTTCAACGAATCCGGCATAACTCTGGAAACTATTTTACAACTGAAAATTTTAAACAACATTTCCAAGTCTTTTTTGTTAGAAATGTCTTTTTATTGCTAAATGTACTGTTTCGGCTTACTGGAAAATGAAAGTATTTACTGTGCTGTAAATGTTGTTTATCACTAGATGACAAAACACAGATGCAAAATTCTGGTGAGCTTACTATTTGAGCGAGATGGACAAGAATTAGACAGAAATCAGAGGATGGCATAACTTGAACAGCCTGTAATCAGGACTTACTATTTACCCTGGCTTTAAGTTCATTTTCTAAACTAAGAGTATCATTTGAAATTTGCAAAGTAACTAACTAAATCCAGCTGCAATATTAATTAACCTGACAACAGGCTGTATCATATAACTGGATGTATTAAGGATGTAATTTAACAGAAAACTGCCAGAAGGCACTCAAAAATGTAGCTTGCATTCTAGCCAAGTTGTTCAAGAGGGTTGAATTAAACAAAATTAAAACACAAAGAAGAAATTAGTTTTGGTTGTGGAAGAACTATGCAAACACATCTCTGATGGCCTAAAATCTTTTCCATGAAATTCAAAACATCCAGAATCAGCAATTCCCACAAATACATGCATGGAAGCATCTATTAGCATAGGAGTTTGCTCCAGTTTTCAGACTGCATTTGCCCTTTATTATCAAGGCATTTCTTTATTTAAACATTACAAATACATATATATATATATGACCGGTTTTATCCCCTGAGAAAAGAAAACCTTGTTTTAAATCTGTAGCACTGCTCTTGAGATATCTCCGTAACACAATGGAGCAGTCTCTTTCTGAAAACTATCTTAAGGGAATATCTTAAAAGGTAGAGCGGGAAGTTTCTAGTTAATGCAAGAAATTTATTTTTCCCCAATAAACACTGTCCAGAAACAAAGAAACAAGATTCAGTTTCAGAAACACCTCTCAGTTAAAGGGTTAGGAAAAAGGGCTGCTTACACAAGTAAAAGGTATGTTTCAAAAAGTATCCCCTTGGATAATGCACAGATTTGACTGAAGAGCAACTGATCCATCATGAAAAACTTCTAGAACATTGTACTAGGAAAGAATTGCTGCTTTTTTAATCCCTATAGTTATAAACAGAAAAACAAAGATCTTTGTGTAAGAGCTCATTATCACTGATGTCTTCTTCACATCATAGACTCAAATCTAATTAGAACTGATGATGGCAAAATGAAGACTATGAAGACCCAACTTCACGACTTTGAAGTCGCTGGGGAAAAAGATGTGATCTAAAGTACAGAGAAACAGAAATTACTACAATATGTTTTTGAAAGCTTCCATGAAATTTCAACTGCACTTTAGAGAAAAAACATATTGTGGAGCTGGATACAGTTAGGTAATAATTACTCTTCGAAAAAACACATAGCACCATGGGATCAACTTGGTATGAAGTGTTACAATTCAATAGCTGACCCTGTGGCAATTTTAGTTTAGCTGACTTTAACATCTTGGTCCCTCCCTCAATTGCATAGATTGTAAGTTATCAGCAGCTCAGAGAGAAAAGGATCTCATCTTGAAGACGAAAAACCTATAAAATTCAGTAATGAAATAAACAAGACTTTAATTTCATTTAGAAATGAAAATGTTCCTCTAATTCAGGTCAAATAGGTTTGTATTGGGAATCTGTTGTTTTGCTTAATTCTTTCGGTTAACCAAGTAAATCAGATATTGTACCAGAACAAAAACTATACATTTGTTAAAACAATATACAACTGTCTACAGATATAAAGTTTGTAATATAGGCCATGTTATTAAATCAAGCCATCTACGGGATCTTCAACAGATCATCTAGTCCAGTACATCTCATAGCTCCATACTGTGCAGTATTTAATGTCACGTATGACACATAGGTGACTAACACCTCATCTAGTTTACCTTCTAGTCTCAAAAGATAATGAAGAAATGCACTTAAATCACATGAGAAATCTCTCTCTGTTTAAAAGTCTCCATTAAAGAAGATCTCAGCCTCACAGCAGTCTACAGCTCAAGAATCTCCACTACCATGAGGAAGAATTTCCTCATGATTGGCAGCCACTAGCCATAAAGCCAAAGTCATCTCAAAATGCCTTTTTTTTTTTTTTTTTGCACATTAAACAGGCACTCAGAAACCCACGCTTGCTGCCAAACACCGTACCTGAAGAAATCATGTTTATTAGAGTATATTCTGCACACTTTGGCTGCTTGAGCTTTAGGCATCTTATTTATACACAGCTGCTGAAATGCAATAGTGTTACAACTGAAGGATTTTTATATACAAGCACTTTGCAGTACGCACAGCAACGTCTGTAGCTCTGCCAACATCACAGGCCTTTCTGATCAGGAACCAAGCCACCCTCACCAAACTGTGTATCTTCCCATCAACTTGTGCAGGGCTTTGCAAGGTGTTTGGGACTTAAGAAGCATTCAGACAAGTCTGCTACTTGGCTGGGGTTCCACCAGGAACATTGCTATGCCCTTCCCACTGTCCTCTACCAGAGCCACCAGGCCAGAGAGGTGGGCTGGCTCAGGCACTGCTGCCTGCAAGTAAAGCCATCTCCACAGGAGCTGCCCCTGCACGGCAGCAGAGATACACACACTCACTGACTCTTGAAGGGTTCAGTTTGAACATGGTCAACAATGAGATCCAGGTACAAAAATAAACTAGAGCCCAACTTTCAGCATTTCTTTTAATAGCAGGCAGTTATTTCAGCTGTTTGGTATGAGTCTCAGCATACACTATGAGTGCTGATGCGACTGGGTTTTTCTTTTAATTTCCCACTTCAGTTATTTTGTTGCAAAATTCCAGATAATTTTAGTTGCTCTGCTCACATGGAGTTTATCCATTTCTTTAACACAATTAAGACTCTTAAGTAGTTGCGAAAAATGTCTCCCAACTAATATCCTCTGCATCTTAACAATTTAAATATTTCCCCAGAACCAACCACAACAACCAATGGAATATCACTTCCCTCTGATCAACCCGCATGTACAATGATTGAAATAAGCCATGTCCACGGACTTGAGTCTGCTACGTAAAACTCACTTAAAGAAGCAGGAAATGCAGACATTGAAGCGTTACACCAGGCTGAGAAAGTACCCTTCTTACGCACTTAGGGCAATGAAGTCCAGAAGATAGGAGTCTGAAAAGCTTACCAAAAAAGAAGCAAAAACATTCTACTCTTTATAATAGTAATTGCTTTAAACAAAAATTAAAAGTACACTTGTACAGACAAGTGTCATTAAAATCTGCATTGCTAATTTATTGTTGAATCAGTAGCAACAAAGACCTACCATTCCTGCCAGGATTTCCCTCTGAAAGCATTTAAACTGGCACTCCCATCAGATAGTAATGCAGACTGAGATAAACAGAAAGAAATCCTAAGCACAACTATTTTCATCTTTAGTCAACTGCTGCTTATTCATCTAGGCCACAGAAAAAAACTACAACTAAACTTTCCATTTAGTTTTGTTGCCCAATTCATTCAAGAAACATCAGCAAATAAACTCTGGTCTCATAATTATGCATTTCAGTTTGATTATTTTAAATTTTTTTTTTGAGCCAGACATGAAGACTTGCTCTCTCTCAGTTCCCACCAACCTCAATGGAGTCAAGCAGGTATCCTAAAGCCTTTTATTTGCCCATAACTCTAAAAGAGTTCCTTTTTTTTAAGGTTGACTTTTTCCTCCAAAATAAGATGGTGAATACCACATTTTAAGTCTTACTTAAGCTTCAGGACAAACTAAATTTCCTGTAAAAATTACACAAGGAATTGAAACATGAATGAAATTTGGGTTTAGGGTTGGGGTTTTTTTTGCTTTTTTTTTCAAGTGTGGGAGAGGGGAAGAAATAACTTCTGGTGAAACACATGTTGGCTGTTAGTACACATTATGCTTGTGTAAAAGCCAGAAGCCACCAGTCTTCCTAGCCCCTACTAGCTGCTGGTGGTGTCTGAGAATGACTCAACCATTCTGAATTATTAGTTTTCAATTGTTGCACAAATACAACAAATGAAAAACACATTCAATCAATTCACTATGGGTCTATAATGCTGAGTTTTTAAATTTCACCTGTATTTTCTCCTGCACACAATTCCATTAGAATTGCTTATTTCTTATTCCTTGCATTTTCTCTCTTGCATGATGCCCTCAAGAGGGCTTCATTAACAGAAGCTTTCCTCAAAGTCTAATTCCTTTTTCTGCATCCGTTCACTCAAATCTGCATCAAAATTCCAGACCGCAGATGTCCAACCTGCCACTGAACTTTCATTTTCACCCAGCTGAAGTCTAAAAATATAAATGAGTACCTGTATCTTAAACAAACTGACTCTCTGCCTGAATGGCCTTGCTTCTGCCCTCTCTTCCTAAGTAACATATAGCCCCTTACTTATTCTGACACTAAATCCCAGCTCTTTAAAATTCAGTTTGCCCAAACACAGAAAGTAATTTATGTGTTAGCTCAGAGATGATTACATACTATTCAGCTTCACAAACATTTACTGGATCCTCTTACATTGCTGAATACAGAACAGACTTCCAGTCTTAAGCTCACTACTTATATTCCCCCAGTGCCAACTTTATAACAAGACTTGCATGTCGGTGAAACAAGCTTTCCTTGGTGCTTCCTCTTTCACCTGAAACCGGCTTCCTTTTTCCTGTGGTGTTAACAGACCACAGCCTCCAGTTCTATATGTCTGTTTCCCAGCTCCTTTCAGCTCATGTCTGTCTTTATTTACTTTTTGCCATTCTTCACAAATTATGCAATTGCATAAACATACTCAGGAAAGAAAATCTGCCTTATTCACAGAGATTTTGATCTACAATCCCAAAGGTATAGCTAATCTGTAAAATACATCATTGCAGCTCTTTCAGAGTTACATATTTCTTTTTGTTCAACTATATACTAACACAGGAAAATGCATAAAGCTTAACCTACCGCAGTTATCGGTAGGTGGTAAAACCATGTCATACCCATAACTCACATTATAGAATTACTTTCAAAAAAAATAACTTTGCTTCCCAAATAATTGTGCCAGCAGTCACAGCACACATCTCTGCAGAGCTTCATAAGCCTGACTAGGGCAACAGGGTATTAATTTTCAGATAATTTCATATGCAAAACATTCTTTACTCTATTTTCTGAAAGGCAGTAAATGTCCTCAACCAACTTCTGTAAATAGAGACTGATAATATCATCAGATAAAATGGCAGTATCTAATTGTCCTGGGTTCAGCAGTAGCAGTCATTTTTTCTCCTTCTTAGTAGCTGGTGCAGTGCTGTGTTTCTGACTTTC
>WYDI02005312.1:0-127959 GCA_009867235.2 Psittacus erithacus | reverse complement strand
CTTATCATTATTATTATTGGTGGTAGCAGCAGTGGTTTGTGTTATACCTTAGTTACTGGGCTATTCTTATCTCAACCCGTGGGAGTTACATTCTTTCGATTCTCCTCCCCATCCCTCTGGGAGTGGGGAGGGGGGGAGGACAGGTTGTTGGGGGGGACGAGCTGGCTACATGCTTTTCTAATTTACGACTCAGCTTAAACCACGACACTAATGCTTGTATACTTCTTCATAAATTACTTCTACTTATTTGTAACATTCATGGTAACAAATGTCAAAATGCACGCCTGAGCTTCCATCTAAAAGATACAGTTCCTCAAGTTAAGTGGCTCTCAGTTTTTCAGGCATAACTTTGCCTGGGTAAATCAGTTACTCAGTTTGCACACGATTCTGGTAACAGCACTTCAACACAACAAACTGCAGCCAGTGTGGGCTATTCAGTGCAGTGAATTCTTTGCTTGTCTACGACTGCTGCCAAATGTGTTTCTAAACTGCACAGACCATGGTTCATGAATGCCTTGCTATTCAGAACAGCACTTGAAAGCATGCATAACTTAAGCATGGGTAATTCTGAAATCAATAGGTCTTAATGAAGCCAGTGAAAGTTAATCTTATGCTTATGCACTTAAATACTCTTTAAAAATCAGTGAAAATTCAACCTAACAGAATGCAAAATTAGAAAAGCAAGTAGTATTTCATGCTTCACCAATCTTTTAATGTTTGCATTTCAAATGCTTCATGATATTTGCTTAAAGAATTGTACTGTATCACCTCAAATGCTTGTTTGTTACCGAATCTTTCTGTGTGTCTACTGAATTCCAACATGCTGAAGTTTCTGTGCGGTGGTAGAAGACAAACTGGGCGCTACTGCTCTTTTGTTTATTAGAATATAACACCCACTGGCTTCAGCAGAGTAACTTCCATATCATAACATAGCTGACTTCCAGGAACAGTTGAACAGCTGATTGCTTTGCTCCCTTTCTGAAGACTGGTACTCCTACCACAGGGATATGTAAACAAGACATAAGACAATTCCTAAGCAGCAGCAAACTACAGGCCTGGGTACCAATGTAAGCTAGTGCTGATTTCATTTTGCTCTAACATGCCAGGCTGTACACTGCTGTAGAGCAGGGGTGGTAAAGTTTCCCTGTTGTGGAAATGACAGCCTGTAGTGGAGGTGCAAAAAAGGCAGTGGGGGGCGATAAGTGCTTCAGTCATCCCAAACTGACCTCCGACTGCAATATGATTCAATACTATGAAAGCATATTGGGTCTCCTAAGTGTGATAGGTTGTAAATATGATGATGGGAGTATAAACAATTTGCAGGAAGGAAAAATATTGCCGGGGGCTTGAGGGTAAAATAAAGAAAAGGAGGAGAGTGAAAAGTGCAAATTAGAAAGTAAGTATCTAACTGGATAGGTGACTGGGATAAAATAGCTCTGTTGATATCCTTCCCCCCTCATCTTCCCCAAATCAAATGCTTAAAAAAGGAAAAAAAAAAAAAAAAGAAGAAAAAAGAGAAAGAACAAAAGAACATCTACATCTTCTTGTCACGTATTATAGTTCTCATGTAAACTTATGACTTAGAGGCCATAACTCCAAGTCATAATCTTGCCAAAATTATTTGAAGAAATATGTTCAGCTAACCTTTGGGCTGGCACCTTAGGCTGGCTATTCTCTGCCTTAAGACGTAGAACGCTGCAAAACAAATATCCAAAAAAAGAAATTCCAGCTTTTTTTTTTTTTAATTCTGGAAGGAGGATGGACTTGGCTGGGGTTTTTATCAACTTGTTACATTCCTGGAGACTTACATACGTTCAACATTCAGAGTTTTTCTGAAATAAAGAAGATTCTGATACACACTTAAAAATGGAAATACCTTACATCAGTATTTCATCATCAGATTTAACAAACATTCTGGTACAGAAGAGAAATTAAATATAATGACGTAATGCTATTCTTATTCAATTAACTACAGAGCTACACTTTGTCATGTTTCATCTGGTACATAGTTGTAAAAATTCTCATGTTTCATGGCTTAGGTTCAATGTTTCCATCAACCAAACATAAATGCTTTTCTTAAAGAGACAGTATCCTTTCATGTAAATACAGGTATATATTAATGCTGCATCTCCACAGAGCAAACATAAAGAGTTAGCATCTGGATGCTAATTTGAGAGTAATTAAAATTACACCCATTTATAAGTATCTGAACATCTGCAATCAACAAACATGCTGGCATATAAATTTACTGGTCATTTTTATAACGTTTAAATTGTGAATGTCACCTAAATTATAACTAATGCTTAGAGACCTTTTCAGCTCTTATTACCATATGAAACTAGATACGCTACAAAAGTTAAATAAGATGGAAACACAGATTTATGTTTTGGGCTTATTTTCAATCAATTTATATGCCAATAAAATTAATGTTAGCAGCATAGCTCATTAGGCTACATAGCCGCCTTATAAAAGACTGGAACTTCAGCAACAGCATCTCTTTGTAATTTAAGTAGTATGTAACCAACACTTAATGGTTTGCTATGATTGCAACTTATATTGGTTTAAATAAGTTTTAATCAGAAGTCCATTAGCTTTTGTTAAAGTGGAGGGAGGCTTCCCAGGTTGTTGCAGGGCTTTGACAGAAGCATCAAATACAAATACACTACAGTTGGAAGCAGTCAAATCATGGCTGAGATTTCTTTGGAAAAAAAATGGACTACAAAACTATTATTCTATGTATGCAGTGCAGGACAGATGCAGCAGGGAAGTGAAAAAGGATACTGTATCTTTAACGTAGTAAAGCCATAACTGCTTTAAAAGCATAAAGCTGTAAACTGAAAAAAAGAAAGAAAACAAAAACAACTGAATAAAAATAGCAAAACCTCATTTTTTCTTGCATAGCAGTATTGCAATTCTGTATAAAATGTCTTTTCTTTGAAAAGTACCAGTGATACACAAAAATATTGGTCATTTTATAAAGAAGCAGACATGCTGTATATCAATATTAATTAAACACTGGCAACACAATGCATTAATACAGGCTATATTCTTAAACCACAAATTCAGTAACAAAAACTTATGCGGTAACAAACTCTTACTGACTTTAAGGATGTTTCTGCTAGTGGGCCAGCCTCCTGTTTTTGTGAGAGCCAGTGTTTTCATGGCTTCTTATTGACAAAATAATGGGTTTATTTTTGTGCGTCTTGGACTATACAGAATTGCATTTCCACCGAGAGCATTGTTATGTGCAAGAAACAGAAGTCCTAAACAGCTCATGGCCTCTCCTCCCACTGATGTATGAGATGATTTATATGGGTAAACTCCCGTCAACATTGGTCAAAATCTTTTTCTAGGCATCAGTGAGAGCACAGCCACTGCTTCCTCCCCCTCCCACCACCTTGCATCTCTATAAACAGCTCTGCACAGTACAGATACACAGCTCATTAGGAGAGAAGCAGCAGCATAGACACTAAGTTTCTTCACAAGTGGTGTAAGAAGGCAGCAGCATGCACAGTTCCCAGCAAAGCATTTGGTTAAGCCTGCATCTGCTTTATCAGCTTGTACAAGCTCCCCTGTCCCTCTTGTAAGCCCTATTACAAACCTCCTGAAATCATGTGCTTCCCACTAGGTTCACCTAAGTCTAAATGTTAACCTGACACCCTTCAATTTACATTTTTTAATGATGCACTGCCAAGAGGAGGTATAAACTGATGGCTTGACTTCCACTTTTACTAATGGGCTGTTTTACCGTATACCTTCTTGAATGATCTGTCCTTGCGCTTTTAAGCCAGTTGTCACAGTTTAAGCTGCTAGGAAACTACTAGCTGACCTACTCTGGTTTTGCTCCCCTAGGTCAAACTTCAGTACAGGGAGATAACCAGATGGAGTTACAAAAGATGTATGCTCTGACAGAGCACACTCATCTTCACAATCCCTTCTCAAGACAGGCTTTATCGACTTTGCTATTGTTTAATGAGAATTCAATATTGAAATGAGTGAAGTAATCAAGTAACATACCTACTTGTAAAATCCATGTTCAGTGGGATTTCTTTCCCATTAAGCATCTTCTTTTGGTTGAACTTTCTGTCCAACAGACAAAACCTCAAAGTACCCTCTGCTGACTGAGGATCTGCCAGTAGATCTGCATTCATTTAAAACCGCTGCAGATCCAACCTTTTATTTTGTACATACGTGAACACAGCAAAAGGAACCCTTTTTGCCATCACCTCTAGCAAAGGAGTTGTCCAAACTGTAACGCAGAAGATGGTTTATATTGCTTTTCTGCAAAAAAAAATTTGCTTGACCTTTTAAACCTATGTTAAAGTACTATTTCTTTCTACAGTTCTTGGCTGTTAAACTGCAGCTGAAATTCTGAAGCAAAAGGCACCCTACATCTTTGTAACTTGACAAAATATAACTAGCATACAAATCAATTACAAACAGACATGCAGTCAAGTGCAAAGCAGGTGTATTTTGTACATGAAAGACAAACACATGTGGAAACCATTTTTATAGTTTTTGAGAGAACTACAGAGATATTTGTAAGCCAGCCAAAAGCAAGGCAGGTGGACCATTAGTTCTAAGAACACCTTTCTGGAAACCAAGATGGATTAGTGGCAAAAATGTCCACAAAACCCCATTTTTCAGATAACCCCTAGCATGGTCAGTTGGAAACTGAAGAAAGAACTTCCACTTTCATGCTGAAGAATAGAAAGCATCACACTACTTCTCACATAAGCCTCTGCATGAAACTGGTGTATCTCTTATCCCATATGTTAGTGTTCTGATAGGCTAATGAGGTTCCAGACCTCACTATGTGGGCATATATTCACAGCTCATTTCTGTACACTGGATTATCAGTGAGGGCTGGTCAGCAGTGGTCCCAAGGACTTCCCTATTGCTTGGCCCACCTCTGACCAAGCAGAGACACTTGGACAGCAAGGCCCAGATTATCCTTTCCTTGAGAAACACTCCAGAAAACAGCCATCCCTGACAGCGGAATGCTGTCACAGACATCTCATTAGGGGGAGGCCATGACAGGCTTCAGCAGGTCTCCTAGACTACAACAGCTAGAATACAGGAATGGACACAACTGTTTTCTATCCTGCAGCTGACATTTCTCACCCAGCTTCAAGAACTGAGCTCCAGCCCCACCACTGCAGGAAGTTCTCTTCCCCCAGGTATGTCAAATCATGAAAATTAATGCTGAATAACATATTTAAAGAAAAAAAAGAAAGATAAAAATGGTTGAATGAACTTCCTAAGGCAACTTTTTTCTGCTGGCACACAGAAATGTGTATTTGCGCAAGATGTGTGCAATGATGCGTGCCCCAGCTTGGGTTTCCCTGTATGCTTTAAAACCCACTGAATGGGTACTGGGTTAGGACAACACACTCAGTACACAGACACAGTTGCCTTACAATGCAGAAGGAATTACGAATTAAAACTGTACCACTGATATTCTGCTCTTACCAAAAAATGTTCTGTCACAAGAAGTCAGAACCCCCTAATCAGAGAGAACTCCAGAAGAAACCTTCTACCCTCACTTCTGCTCTGGCTTATAGTCTTGCTGTGTGCACAACAGTAGCACATAAAAACGCAAGTCAACAGCCCTATTTTTATATACGTATCTACTTTATCAACGTAACATTTTTCACAGAAGCAGGCTTTTGTGTGATTACTCCCACCTACAGGTATTATTCCCACCACCACTTATTAAGGTGCAAGTAAATCCCAGAAGCTGGTCTACAATGTGGAATTTTTGGACTGATTTCAACTGGGATATTTAATATCTAACTTTAACTGATGCTGTGAGTCCACCAGTGTAAAGGATCAGCTCTACCAATGAGCAGGGTACTTCACATAAACTAAGAGTTGTTATTAACATTTCTGCTGCTTCCAAATTAGTCTTTTTACACTTGGGGTTTAACCAATAAACCTGTTTTACACACCAGATCAAAACCTCAGAAAAGCTATTTCGTTACATTAGTGATGAGATATATCCACAGTTCTAAATCTAGATTAGGCCATTAAATAAGTGTGGATGGATTTTCAATTTACAGGGACCAAGAAATGCCCATGAATTTGAGTTAGGTTTGTTCAGCCTATTTTTATATCAATCTCAAAGTGGATCTAGTTATCTAAAACGTGGATCCCACTTTGGTATTCATAACATGCAAGAAATAAAGAAGGAAAAAAAACACCTCATCCAAACTCCCTCAAAGTTCTTGATTTTTTCAGTCAGAAGGACACTTAAGTGCATTTGCTGGAACTGAAAAGGGCATTTGTGAAGGCAATTTCATCTCACAGAAGAGAGAATATTTGTACTAGCTGAGATGTTACAGCTGACACTGACAGTTTACAGACAGATCAGACCTATATGCACTTCCTTACATGTACAGGTCTTGGTGTAATTTATTAACAGGAAACAGAGAATGTTTTAAAGGAAGAGTGTAAATTAAAGGAGAAGCCTGATCTCAATTTCTTCCTACATGTTTATAAGAGTGAAAAGATAGCTGAGTTATGCTGACTTGCGTTACCAAGCAGCAGTAAGCATGATTATGCTCTTTGTGCGCTCCTTTGTCAGTCAAAGGGACATAGAAAGAATTACTTCACATTTCACAAAAGCAAGTTTAGATAACACAGTTCATTTTCCATTTGCAACTGAATGCATGGATTATGGATGGAGGATGAGGAGCAATGAGCTACCAAGGCTTAATGAGTTACCACGTTAGCTGTACTACACTGCTACCCTGCTAAGAGCTGACATATACAGGCTTAAACATCTGTCACAATTAAACCATTACCTTCAATCTCACAGTTGGTTTAAACTAACACACCTTTTTCTCAATAAACGTAGGCAGAAGGCATGCCCACACATGTTTAGTGGAGCAGCTCAGCTGGACAGCAGAGTCCGTATCCAAGTACGTTAACAATCACCACCCTATGGCTCACTGTGGTTCTAAACTGGGACAACCCTATCACGTAGCAGAGCCTATATTCTTGCTACACTCTGGCTCCAGCATGGCTCTCACCTTACATTTGTTGTCAGAAAGATAAATTCAGAGGTAATTAGCACCTACATAGTAAACTATGCTTGAGTAAGCAGGTGAGAGTCCAAAGGTGCTGTAGCACTTGCAGGCATACCAAGGATGGCTCAAACTAGTTTGAGAAAAGCGGTTCAAGCTTACTAATGAACAGCTCAGAATTACAGCCTCAGTATTTACAGCTTCTCTTTTAGACTCACTTGTAAACTGGGTCTCATCACTAATATTTAGACCTGACTTTATACATGTTTTCACTGTGCAAGTAGTTTACTCTAGAAATGGCAAAGAAAAGATACATCTAGTAGAGGAAGTCTGACATGCATTTATGTCATTCATTTCAGGGACAGAACTAGGAGTTCTGCCTGTCTCCATAGAGAAAATGGGAGAAATAATGGTGTACTTGGCCTTTGTAAAAACACTCTAGTTTTCGTTTGAGGCCAGGAAGGCTGCTTTCTGTGCCAGGTTAATCCTTCATACTGAATGCCACATTCCCAAGGTGGAGAGTTGACTACAGATTTTGTTTGGCTGCAAGCACTAGAGAGATTCACTTTCATTCAGTGTAATCTCCCGCTCTATGATATTACTGGAATTTTCACCACCCACAACTGGGGCAGACTTTCTTGCTTCATTTTGCCAAGTTTGGCTTCCATTTGAAAACTAGAAGGAGCTGCTAAGTTTCTGGTAAGGTCTTTGCCCAAATATCTGAGACTTCTGAACTAGTGATTCAAAAATGATCAGTGCCCATTATGTGAAAAAAAGATGGGAAAAAATGCATTCAGACACCTAAGTGATAACTGTATTCTTTTGAAAGTCTGGTCTCAGCTACTGGAAATGACCATGTAAAATCCATCTCTACACTTCTTGGAAATGTGCTTAGAGAGCAAATCTGTGAATAATGGGCTAAAATGCAGTGGAAGGAGGTTAGAATTCACCCAGCTTTAGCCTTAAAAAACAAAAAGAGCATTTATAATTTCTGAAAAAGTTTGCACCAGAAATGACCCCTTTGACAAAATTCAAAGAATAAAAAATACTTTTTGTGTGGTATTACTTTTGTCTTGTTCTCAACTTTCAATTATGAATCTTTTGTTTGTATCACTTTTGTTATTACTGTCTCCCAAGATCATAAAAATGCAACCTCAAATCAGACTTGGTAATAGTGAGAAATTGACTTCCAGCTGCAATTTATCGTCACAACAAAGGCAACAACTCGCGTAACAAAAGGGCCACAGGGAGACCCTTTTAATGTTTTGGGGTTTTTTTGGTTTTAGTCTTGTTTTTAAACAAGGTGAATTTTTTATACTTGCCAATTAAGCTTTCGTAGCCTCAAACATTTAAATGCTCAAAGATTTTTAAATAAAACTGCATTACAAAAGACGGACATATATGCTATCAGCTCTAGAGCAGCCTCAATAAACCTACTTCACATTCTCCTTCCTTCTCTATAATCATTCCGCCCAAGGAACCGACTATTTGGTACCAATCAGAGCCCTAAAAATCAAAATGATTCATGGTATGTCCTGAGAGATACCAACCTGAGAACGCTGCATCAAAAACCAGCATCAGGTATGTTATGTTCCAAAAGTACTTTATTTACATAGCTTTTTTTACCAGTCATCTTATATACCTATTAAACATTGTAGGCTTTTAACATACTTGGGAAGGAAAAAGCCAGTCTTGCTGTTTACAGATTTGAACAAAACCTTTGCTGAGATTCCACAGTTGCATTGCCAATGCTATTTCTATCTTTTGCCTAACATTTGGCACCTACAGTCACTGCCCTGCAGACTAAGCAATGACAGTATTTAATACCTAGTTTACTTAAAAAATTACTTGGCAGAAAGTTATCTACTTTTCAGACATTTGCATCTCAATAAAATAAAAAAAGACCAGTATTTATAGGTTCACTCCTGCAAAAACTTACGGGATATCACTCATGTGTGCACTGTTAAACACATGAGCAAGTGTTCCCGGTATCAAAGGCTGCAATTTTAACCAGCTGAGGTCTCTATGACACTCCTAACAACTTTAACTTCTACACAGTTCTAGCTCCCACCACAGAACACCTCTTGAAGATATAGTTAATGATGAAAACTTATCTCCTTAGTTATGCTGCAACCATATCAAAGATTCTAGACAGATGTGAGAATCTCAGAGATGTTTCTCTTCACGTGTGACCCAGTAAAAGGATGCTGTCAGTTGGATTTATTCCCTTAATTTCGGGTTACTGAAAGAATGTCTGACCTTAATACTAACTGGAACATTTCCATCCACTTTCTAAGTGAAATATCAACAGTTTGGTTTCCTTCTTGGACACAAATATTCTTGCCCTGCAGTGCTTGTAACATGACACAGTGTAGTGTTACATCAGACTATTAGACCACAGCACAAAATGAAGCGGAAACCAAACAGAAATCCCCAAATTCTCATTGCCCCAGCTGAAGTTTACCTTACTTGAACAAAATGATTTTCAGTACTGCTGTTAATCACAGACAACTTTAAAATGACAACATCCTTCTAACTCAGTCAGGCTCACACGTGCAAAAGCCTAAGCCCTGTGTTGCAAGGATGTGTGTGAACACGTGAAAGAGATGATGAGGTGTGTACAAGCCTTTTCTACAAGTGACTAGAAGCCCCAGCAGCAGTGATACTCACGTTGGCATTGTCCCCAGGACAACCGGGCCCAGCCCCAGCAGCAGTCAATCCTACTCCCAAACCGACACAGTCCTGTGGAGGAGACTATTTGTCTGGGCCACCTGAGCGAGACAGTTCAAAACAGTCTGGTAAAATATTTTCAAAGTAGCTAAAATTATTCTAGATTTAAAAAAAACCTAACAGACAAACACCAGCAAAAACCTCTCCTGCATGGAGATATATAAATCTTAAAAAAACCCAAACCAAAACAAAATAGAAACTGCTTTAAGCTGAGCATATGATATTTCTCTTATTAATAGTTTGTTTAGTGCAGAAAATGTAAACGCCAATAGGCAAAAGAGGGGGAAAAGATAGTTACGGTGACTTTGTAAAGCCTGAAATCACTGACGTGCTCTGCAGTGTGCTCACTGCTGCCGCTCCCAGGCTGGTATTGAATAATTCCAGAAGTCTGAAACAATTTGTACGCTGGAATAAACCACCATTAGAAAGTTTCAGCATTGGTTTATTTCGCAACATACGGCCAATTTTTCTCACTGAAACATTAAAGGGAAAACAAAAAAACAAAACAAAAGTTTCCTGAGCTGTTGAACAGAAATTAAATACAACAGAAGAGCCGAGTCTTCTCTTGTTCCAAGGAAAAGACACCACAGTCCCAAGCAATTACAAAGTATTGACATAAATCGTTAATGTTTTTTAACGACAACCTGAAACCCACTGCCTTTGAACAAAGCCCAAAGGGTATTCCTGGAGGGGGGATCTCGCTGCCCGATCTGTCCGTACATAGACAGAACCGCGCAGCACCATGCGGGGTCCTCCAGCTCGCTCCCCGGCCCGCCTCGCAGCCGCTCCCTACACCTGACACGCTCGGCACGACCCATGAGGCACCCGCTCTCCGAGCATCCATTTTCACCTCGCTTCATGTTAAAACTTGAGTTCTGATCTTCACCGTATTCTGTTTCAATGCCTCGCGGCGTCAATAAACTGATTTTATTTTCACAGCACGCAAAGTGCTTTGGTTGCAATCCTTACAGGACGCGACCCCACCGGAGCAATAAACGCTCTGTACCTCAGCCCGTACTTGGGCTGCCGAGTAACGCGCGGGGACCGGCCGGGGGGCGCGGAGCCGAGACAACCCGTCAGGGAGGACCGGGAAAGGGTCCGGGTCCGGCCGGACCCGCGCCTCCACCTGCGGCCGGTCCCGGCGATGGGACGGGGACGCTGGGCCTCCTCAGCCAGCCGGCCGTGCCCGCGGGTACCGCTCCTGGGCCGAGGGGACGGGAGCCCCGGGGCGGGTAACGAGCCCCCCGCCGCCATTTCGCGCCCCGGCTGTGTGGTGGCGGTCCGGGGCCCGCGGGCCGTTACCACCGACGACGCCCCTCGCCCGGCAGGGGCTGAGCCTGGGCTCCCCCTGCTCGCCCTGCGGGGTTCCAACCTGCCCGAGGCAGCACCAAGTGCGCGGCCAGCCCCGACCAGCGCCCGCGGAAGCCGGCGCCTACCTTCTGTCAAACTCGCCGGCCGCCCCCAAGGACAGGCAGGACGCCAAGAGCAGCCGCAGAGAGAGCTCCATGGCCGGCGGCGGAGGCGCTTCCCACCGCCGCGCGCAAGGCGGGCCGCGGGGTCCGGCTGCGCTGCCACTGCTTCGAAGCGGCAGCGGCTGCGAGCTCCCGTCCCTCTGCCCGCCAGCCGCGCTGCCGGGCGGAGGAGGCGCCGCACGGGGAGCAGCAGCACCGGCCACCCCCAGCAGAGGCGCCCGCGGTCGGGCCTCCCGCCTTCCCGCTGAGGAGCACCCAGCGGCGCGGGTGAGCTCCCGGCGTAGGAGGTGGTTGGGACGAGCTGCCGCTCCTGCCGACGCTGGCTGAGTCGAAGCAAACCCGCGGTCTGAAGGCACGAAGATGGGTGGGCTTTGTTCTTATAAGCACTTCGAGCTGAGACTTCTCATCAAGTAGGGCGGCCACCCACTGCTCTCTGCAAGCAGTCCACAACCAAAGCCAAGAGCATTAAGATTTGGCTTTCCTGTGCCAACCAAACTCCCCCCAGAAAAAAACTTTTCGAAATAATTACAAGGTGTATGTGTTCTTCCTGGCTCAAACATTCCTATTAATAGCTCTCAGATGTGTGACAAAAGGTATCCCAAGCCTTTGTCCAGAAGAAAGAATCAACAAGTTTAAACATGACCTGTATGCAGTGTGTAACGACATCCTCACACCGCTGCCAATAGTGACAACAACATCTGTACTCAACATGGAAACATACAGCAGTTACCTTTGTTTTATTTCTATGAACTACGTCCCTCAGGACTTACTGAGGGACACTTCTAATAACATCCTGTCACCAATTTAGTGTCAGAACTGCTTTGAGATCCTTCTGATTACAGACAGATGGGGGCCACGACTTGGACTAGGCTGCAGTATTGGTTTTGATTTGTGCCTATATCAAGGCTAAAGCTCATCAGCTGTACTTACAAGGGTCTGGCTACAGCTTCGAAGCGGAAAACAAAGACCTTCTGGGTTGTGCTGTAACACAAAGCCAAAGCCTTTAGGGAGCATCTGGATGCCAAACACAACTTCAGGCTTTAGATTTGAGCTGGTAGTTCTGTACAGAGCATTTTTCACCTTCAAAATGCTTCACAGATAATTCAAGTAACACACCTCAAAGGGAACTGCTTTTTGCACAAGATACAAATTGTACCAGTGAGATACTTAAAATCCCAGCCTTTCCTAGAGTGGTTTTACCACTTTCTGCAGAAGAGAAACTCCTTCAATTCTCCTTCCCTTCTTTTTGTCACCTTTTCAGGACCATGCATTCCCCAAGCTTTCTGTCCACAGTCTCAACCCAGCACTTTTCAGACAGAGAGAAAAAACAACTGTTAAGAGCTACAAGGTGCTGATTCTGCAAGGTGCTCATTACCTATGCTCAGATAACAAGCAAGCCCCCTCAGAGGTTTGCACGAAGGACTAAACCTTCATTCACATGAGAAGTCAATAGCCAAACAGAGACGACAACCACAAAGTGGCATTTGGGAAAGACAAGAAAGCACCTGGCTCAGGTTAAATTCTTGCTGAAATATAGAGACAATTTCCAGCTCCTGACTGATTAATCACTTTTTTCCTACCGGTGTGTGTGATGTGGGATAACAGACCATGCAGTATGAAATCACTGTCAAGATTTCATGGGCAAAAGGGGAGAAATCCTATTTGTGATAACCACAGGGGTTTCTTTCTGGTAACAGCACCTGCCTGCATCTCCCCAGCTTGCAGGAAAAAAAGTGTCCACAAATTATACTACAGCCAAGTTCAGGACAGGTGCCAAAAGCAACATTTGAACATCACTGTGAATTAAGGTCTAGGGCAATCCAACACTCTCCCTCTGACAACCAAAAGGACGTCATAAAACCAATTCCTTTCACAAAGCTGCACAATGGTACTGATGTACACAGCAACTTTAAAGCATATGCTGCTCCTTTAAAACAGCTACACTTATAAATGATAGTAAGATTGTTTAATCTCTCCAGGCTGCACTCAGCATTTAAGATTTCCTCAGCAGCCTGTTTGGCACTCTTCTACATTAATACTAGTGCACTGGTCAGATGTGGTGCCTGCCCCAATTATGTTTGTCTGCTCTTGGTTAACTTCTACCTTTACAATTTGTTTTGGAAGATCAGCCTGAAAAAAACAGTTAACCAGCCATTGAAAGATCACGTATTGCACTTCCATGCTCATCTATGGGATTGAACATCCAGTCATTTCTGAAATCAGTTATTTTAACAATGTTTATCAATGCCAGTGATGTTTTCTTAATGAGGTAGTTTCTCATATCCAGGACACTACAAGGATTACTACAAGGCAAAGAACCAAATCTCTTGACAAGTTAAAGGTGTATAAAGCTTTCTTCCATACCCCAGTGTTGTGGGGGTATGCATTGAGGTAACATATAGGAGACAGAGATGGAGAAATTGCTGGAAATATTACTAGAAGCACTTTTGTGCCTTATGTTTTGTGAAGCAGTATGAAAACCTGGCACATGTTGAAGCCACAGCATGGGCTGAGCTGATGTTTAGCAAGACATAAGTAATAAAAGTCCAGCAGCTGTGCATCAAGCACTCGGATGGATGACTACCACATACCCAGCTCCCAAGCAAAGGATGGAGTGGAGCATGGGCAAAAGAACAAGCATGCAAGAAAGCTTTTTTAAAGACACTGGTAAAACACTTGGTTGAGTGTGACATGATAGTCAGGTTTTTAGATGCAAATTAGCAACAGTGAAGCAGAAACACAGAGGAAGAAATAGGATTTTGAACAATGCTGTACCCTTGTGTATGAAAGTCAAAAAAGCATGCAGCAATTGCAGGTAGGAAAGTAAATTTTGCCTGAAAAGTTGCTTATTTTATGGAAGCATAGTGACCCTTTCCACCATGCTTATTTACTCTTCTCCATCCCCTCAATAATACCTTGTGCCAAAGAAGCTGTACCATTAGCCATCTCTGACTTTCAGTCTCATGGATATATTTAGCTTGTGTTGAGACCCTTCAATGAAAAGCAAGACCTTAAACTTGTCAAGATAATCCATGCTGAGAGCAGAGGAAGAGTATAAAATACTTGCAGTTGCCTGTGTCACTAGGAAAGTCCATTAAGTTCTGAATTATCTAGAATTTCCCAGGGCATGAAGCCCTAGGTGTGATAAAGTCTTAAGTGATAAAGACACATCTGACTACACACAAAACTGAATTTTGGTGATAACGTGGCACAGTGAAGAAGTGCTCTAAAGAGTGGGGATTGCCAGTTCTGCTGCAGGAACATAAAGATTGTGATGACAACTGCTGCTTCTGGGATGGGGAGTGTGCCAGTGTGATGCCTGGCACAATACAGTTACACAGGAATGTGCTCAACATACTGCTCTGTTCAACATACCACTTGGCACAGTACTCATATTTCTCAAAAAAAACAATACAGAGCAGCGCTAAACTCCATTAAAGAACCAATATCATGAGCAACGTGTGCAGCTGTTGATACAAGTATCACCAACTAAAAAAGCATGAAAAAAACAAGACACCCAGTTCTGTTGAAATGAAGCTTACTTGTTTTCTCCAGTGAAATAAACCTTTCGTGTATGCATGGGATCTGTTCCTCTTTAACAGTAATACTTTAACTTCACTTGTGGTAGACTGTACCCAGTGGTCTTAGTATTTAAAACTTGAACTGCAGGGCTAAATACAGGTTTCTAATACACACTTTGTGGCTACAACCATTCCTGTGGGGAGAAAGACAACAGAAAAAAAACCCAGTTTCCAGAATACTCCCTGGCATCAACTGGAGAGGCAATATTAAAAAAAAAAAAAAAGAGCTGAAAAGATGGAAGTGGTAGATATGCCAGGCTGACAGATAATGGTAGAGATGGTGGATGATAAAATATGGCAGATATGACAGAAATCCCACAGAAACAACTATAAATTTATCTTCATCATTACAGGTACCTATGAATTGGACATAATCACACCAGTAAAACATGTTTCTTTGAGGGCAATCTACTGTCATTTAACTTTTGAGACAGGCATTAAATGAGTAACTTCTTCCATGTCCAATTTTTTGATGTTAACTTCCTCCTTGTGGTTTTAAAACACATTACGAATATTAATGAATTAAATCCCCTATTCAGCAGAATCAGGCAATACTTTTTGTAACTCTCCTGTTTACATAAGCAGAAATTAAGGAACAGAAAAGGATTTTCCCACAAACCAAATCATCTGTCATCAAATCAGAAACAGATCTCCTATTTTCCAATTTCATACTTAAACCACAAATCTATCCTTCCTCTCTTCTAAGTATTTCACCCTCATTGAGGCTAAGTTAACCACAAATACCACACTATTGCAAGTCACTAAATCACACTATGATGTATATAAAAACACTCGTACTTAATGGCATGCTGATCCTATTTTGCATTAGCATTAGTGATGCTACTGTAACATGCATACTTCTTGCAAAATGGAACAGAAGAAAAAAATCCAAGTCCAAATTATCCTCAAAACTTTCATTATCATTACTTTTCCCCTGCAGCTACTCAATCCTGCTTTTCAACCAACTTTATATCTGGTATATTTAAAAGTAGTATTTAGTGAGTAAATATTACCTCTGTCATATGCTAGGTAACAATCTCTGTCAGTCCCATGCTAAGGAAACTCTGGGGCATCAAGAAAATCCAGCAATTCAATCAGCTAAATCAATCTTGGTACTCCACTTCCCTCTTAGTAAACCTACTTGAAAGGGTAAGAAAGTAATTCAGACTATCAGACACTGCAGTATCAAATTACCTTCTGCACAGATAAATACTGTTCTGTGGAAATACAAACTCAAAAGCTTCCAAATGTTTTTTCTGCATTAGGCCTTCCAAATTAATTTGCCTTTCCAATATTTCTTTTTCACACATACTTAATACTTCTTTTAAAACTGTGACTAGCATTTGTGTTGAAGCTTCCTATATTTCATTACAGTGTAAAGAATTTATTTTCCTCTGTAAAAAAAATAATAATTTACTTTTCAAAGCTCAGTAAAATTTCCCTTCTGCACGTGTTTTAAACAGATTTCTAACTGTCCACGTTACCAGTTTCTGTACCAAAGGTATTTGGCATCAAGGGGATCAGAAAGCAGATCAGAACAATAACCCCCAAATTTAACATCCGGGAATAAGTCTACTTGGCCTCACTTGCAACACAATCACTGAATGCAGTAAAAGATGATGATGACAGCACAGCTAACTTCAAAAAATAGTGCTAAACTGCCTGCACTAATCCCAGCCTTGCAGATCCTGCACCTCTCCATGATGCCAGCAACAAAAGAGATGCCAACTGCTGGAAAACATGGGCTTAAGGAATTTCTTTGTGGACAGGACCAGAAACTGCACTGCATTAATCCCCATTTGCAGGCAGCCAGAAGGGTAGAACTGGGAAGAGTTCCTCATGTGAGTGAAATCTGCTTTCACAAATTGAGCAGAAAAACACTCATATGGCTTCTGACTGTCTGGAAAAGGGAGAAAGTTTTAGGAGCCTGTTGAATTAATGACTGGCAAACTATTTTATGCAATCAGATTGTCAGCACTGAACAGAATGCCTCCAGTACACATTAGCATCCTTGTTATCTGCTCCAGGTTCCAGACAGTTAGCTCTCAGCATTCACTGCTTGAGTGTGCAGAAAACCTTTGGGAAAGCTTCACAACAAAGAAGCGAGGTTTGGTGAAAAGCAGGGCTGTTTCCTAAGGAGCCTGGCTTAGTCATACTTCTGTAACAGTGTTCCCACATAATCTTTGTAAGGTCCTACTGTTCTAATAATATACTGAGTCCAGTACAACTCCAATAGCTTTATGGCACATGTTTTGCAGATCGCACTACAGCTCTTCATGTCCAGTTTTACATCACGCAGCAAATGTCCAAGGCTGTCTCCTTTCCTCAGGAAACCAAACACACTTGAACACAATAAAACTGTTGTATGCATCACCAATACATCGTCACCCAAATCGTTATCATCTCCATGGGCTACAAGCACACACATTTTGCAGTCAGAGCGAACAGACCAGACCTGAGGCATAAGCAAGACATTTAGCCTGAGTGGAAATTACCAGTGAAATACTACTTACATGGCAAGAAAATACACATAACTTGGCAACACTCAAAACCAACAATGCACTGTCTTTTTCACAGAAAGAAAAGAAATGCATAAAAACCTTCTGTTCAACAGTATTAAAGGCTGATGACAGATTCTTTATAAAGAAAATGAAGCAAAAAATCAAATCACCAGCCTACTACCTACGACTAAAAGAAAAAATAAAGAAAAAAAAAAAAACACGGAAAAAAAGCCACATATGTCATACAGAGACTAACTATACAAAAACCCGTTAAGAATCAAAAAACCACAAATACATGAGCTGAAACCAAACTTAACCTCATGCTTTCTGCTGTAACTTTTAACAAATGAAAAAGGCAACATTAACAGAGATCACCATGAAGACACATTCTTGACCACAGTTCTAATGTAAACTGATTTGAATGAAGCAGGCCAACTCTTTTGTATATTACCTGAAAATAATTATGCACTTTACCTGAGTTTTCTCTTTCATGAGCGCAGACTGAAAGCAAGGATTTCTTGGGCTATGCAAGAACTTTAACATGCAAGAAACAGCCATAAGTCAGCCTGAAAAGTTACCAGAATTGTCTTTAGGACAAAAGCCGCAAATAATCTGGTGCAGCATGGATTCAGTTGTGTCTGCTCATGAAAGGCAGTCCTTACAGCAAGAAATACCCTGGGAGATGCAGAACCAGAAGGAAATGATTTACAGTAGCCTAAGATGTCAGCCTTGACTATCACACAGTTTTTGTAACTTTGTTTTCCCTCATGCTTTGGGCTCATTGCCAATATCAGACAAAAAAAAAAGAGTGGGTATACTGCTCAGACTACCTACATAACTTATAATTTATAAATTATGACTTTCCAGAAATGATCAAGCACTACCTTAACCTGATCCTGCAGATTATTCTTCTTTTTTCATACTGAACCTGAATTGCTACATAAATTCTGGCAAAGATGGAATAAATTAGCTCAAAATATATAAATCACTTGGGGTCCTGATTTTCCCTCTGTTTCCTTTAGTTTCAGGTGCTGTAACTTGCTAAGCTGAGCTACATCTGTGTAATGAGATGCATCCTCTAGTACTGGTTGATGATAAATTGACATAAAACTACTAGAATAAATGAGTTTAAATTGCTATTCTCAAGGGGAAAATGGGCATGTCTAATTGACTGAATTCCTTATTAAATTTCCATCTTGTTTTGACAAACAGAAATTTCTTAGTATGTTCTGAGATACCAAGGGGAACTAGTAGGCATGAAAACCTACCATGGATGGTCTGAGGGAGAGTTTTCACATAGTTGTGGTACTGTTGACTCAGCTCCTCTGTTCAATTTGACATAAGTGCAATCTCTGAAAGAACTTTTCAGAACTTAAAACATGGACATGGAGTATGGACAACTGATTATTTCTATCACTGTTTCACAGAATCAAAGAATTGTTGAGGTTGCAAGTGACCTCTGTAGGTCATGTGGTCCAACCCCCTCTTCAAGCAGGGTCACCTACAGCTGGTTGCTTAGGACCACGTCCAGGCAGCTTCTGCATAGCTCCAAAGAGACTCCACAAACTCTTGGTAATCCACACCAGTGCTCAGTCACCTTCATAGTGAAAATGTGTTTCCTGATGTTCAGATGGATCTCCTGTTTGTGTCCATTACCTCTTGTTACTGGACACCACTGAAAGCACCTGGCTCCCTCTTGTCTACACCTTCCTATCAGATACTTGTCTTTAGACATGCAGTTCAAGTAGATGTTCTTGTCAGCTCATTGCTCCAGCTTGTCATGGTCCTTCTGGATGGCAGCATGACCGTCTGGCGTATCGGTCACTCCTCCCAGTTGGGTGTCATCAGTAAACTTTGCTGAGGGTACACTAGGCCCATCAACCCAGATCACTAATGAAGATGTTAAACAGAACTGGACCAAGTACTGACCTGTGTGAAAAAATTTATACCAACAAAGTTTTCATCAAACACAAAAAAGATCTCATAGAAGTACTGTGTAGTAACAGTTAAATAGAGCACACAACTGGTATGATTGCACAGGTAGCTGCTTGTGAGCCTTTCAGTGCCTTTCAGCATTATAGATTTTGTTTGTGGTTTTCATTACGTAGGATCTGAGAGACCGAAACATGCAAGCAAATCACATCTTCAGAATACATTGTGAGAGACAAGAGGATGGAAAAGATTTAAGATGGGTTTAAGTGCTCAGTAGGAAAGGAAATGAAGCAGTTCTGGGATCATCTACCAGTTTTGGTAGACATTTACTGATTCTTCCATGTTCGACTAAAATAATGCAGTAACATTCAATTTTACTTTGTACTATACTTTTCTTGAAGCTGTATGTTCAGATACAGTAAGTAAATCCAAACAACACTTCCAAACACTTCTGTGGGTTTTCATGGCTACCTTTTGAGAGAAGACAAGAAATTTGGGATTCTGCTTTAAAATGCAATTTAACTCATGCCTGAACTGTTGAAATAAACCAGAATTCTCCTGAACTCTGATTTTCATAATGTACAGAAATACAATAGCTCTGGCTATGGTATTTTTATATATATATATATATATGTGACAAAGTTTCAGGAATAGAAAACAAACTGTAACATCTAGCAGGAAAGGAGAGGGGAAACCTCCGAATGAGACTGGAGCAACTCTGCTGATAATTTAAAAAACTAGTTGGCAGACATGAAAATGTTCTAGGACAAATGAAAAACAGTCCAAATTTTAAAGGGCTCTGTAGAGCTTTAAATAGCAGAATCCACAAGTAAAAGAAGTAATGGCAGAATTAACGAACAGTTGTATGGACAGACAGAAGATGGAACTAAGACAAAGAGACAAAAGTTGGTTCATGTCACATTTCAGAAAGTACATTTTATTGTTCTCTTTTTAGTTCTAATACATAAATAACCATGATTGATAACTAATGCTTGGTCAAGCAGGGGAAGTATTTGATTCGAAAAGACAGACAGGGGAATGTCTGTAAAAAGCTCTGTCTTCTTTCAAGAACTACAGCCTGAACTACTCTAAAATATTTTGCAGTAATCTGAACAGTGTAAAAACTGTACCTTTAAATTGACAAACTGTCAGGTCTCAAAAAGACAGAGGGAAACCATCCAGAAAAAGGAGGTGTCATTTTTCCTTTGAGTGCAGCTAGAGAATGTCAGCTGCCCATCAGAAAATTAGACTGTCAAGCTTGCATAGTACTCAGTTTCTACTTTTATGGAAGCTAAAAGTAATGACTATATAAGGAAAAAAGGAATACACTTTAAATAGGTTAAAACAGGAAGCTATCAAAGTCCACTGGAAGTGTCAGGTTTATACTGTAAATTACACTGAAGATGCTCATCTCTGGTTCCTGGCTCCCAGAAGCTTAAGGTTTTGAGATTCAAGCCAACAACCAACTGAAACCAAAGCCAGCTGTACTGAACTTGTTAGTTCACTTAGTTTATGAATCATTTACCCCACATGAATATAATTTCCAAAATGAATAAAAAGTTAGGTGTACACACGTGTAGGGCAACTGTCTGTATTAAGTACAACCGTAAAGAACACTGCATCAGTGTGCACTAGGGATTTATTTCATTAAGCAGATGGGTCATAGAAATTTCTACAGATTCCTCCTGTATGTCAAAACTTGACCGATTTTCTCATTCTTCACACAGTGACAGCACAACAGGGTCTGAAATATAGCTTAGAATTAAACTAGTCCCTCCTGGCATTTACTGCTTTTAGTCATTTCTTCCTGTTTGGCTTCATGGATGTTGACTTCAGCTTTGACTTTCTTGGTTCAAACCAGAAAATTATGGAATAAAGAAGTATTTTCTATTCTTTCTCAATGTGTGAAAGCTGCAATTAGGAGAGACAGACAGCACTTTCAGAAAACCTATCGCGCTTTATGTAAGGTAGACTTGATCACCCAGGCATAAAGTGTTACTGTTCAAACACAGCTTAAGAGCAATAGCTAAAAACTTTGTTTTACAGTTTTCTGCACTGACTCTTCCCTGTAGACAAAGGCAGATATTAAGTCATAGCAATTCTGTACATGTATGCCTACGTTTTCATAGTTATAAAATGACCTTCAGAAAGACACTAACTTCAGGATGAGATCTACAAGACTATCCTGAAAAGAATGGTAGACACAGAATGTGCTGTGTTATCCTCAGAACTTGAATGCTTCTACTTTTTTTAAGCAAGGTGAGTGCTAACAGCAAATTAATTGTACGATTTATGTCTGTCAGGTTGACAGTATACATGTCAATAGTATTTATTCTTGTAACAGTACCTATTGTATATACCCATAGCATACAGATATCCTGCTAATGGAAGATTATCAAGAGCTAAAAACAACTGCAGTTGCAAATTCTCTCAGTATTATTCAGCTGGAATGTGCTTTACTTTAGAGGGCTTTTTGGTATTTATTACAAAGCATACAAAAGTAATCCAATTGTACTAAAGACTCACAAACTAACTGAAGGTTTCAAATTGCATAATTGATTTAAATCACTTTAAAAAGGATTTTCATTTTCCAGAATCCTCCTTTGAACATGAAATGTTACTCCAGTGTGGATGAAGTATCTATTTATAACCAAATGTTTGTGTGTAATGGTCAAACGCAAAAAAGAGGAACTGAATGTTTATTTTAGTCTTGATTTTCATCCAATACCTTGTTAATTTATCCTGAATTCTACCTCTCTATATATAAGCACTGCAAATATGACAACTGAGAGAAAAATATATTTGCTAGAGCCTTCTTCCTCCACTTTTTCCAAAGTAAAGAGATTCTTGTGGTCAAATTACTTAATGAAAAGAATTCAATGTGTCAGCAATCATCCCAACAAAGAAAACATCTCCATTTACAGCATTGTTTAACTACTTCTATAGTTGGTGACCACATTAAATGAGTATTTGCATGGGAAAATGCCAGATGAATAACAACAACCTTCATGGGTGCCAAACATTAGCTACTTTACAGAATTGGCTAAAAGCGTGCAAAAGCAATGTGCAAAATTACACATACCTACTCTAACTACTGGCCTCTCAGGCAACACCCCTAGTCTACAGATGATGTGAATTTGTTTAAGAAAGCAATGTCAATAAAATACACCAGGAGTTATTACCAGTTCATTATGTCATTATCCAAACTTATACTGAACCACAGCAATATATATGTATTATAGCTTAGCAGCTTTAGCACAGCAGGGGCATGAAAATGTGTGTCTAAAGAAATCTCTGGTTTATGCTGAAGTACATGAAAACAATGTTAGCTGGACAAAAACTGTAATAACCAGAAGCTGAACAGCCTTTTAGTAGTTAAAGATTAAAATTAACTCTTATTCAATTTTATTAAGTCAGCCACTGCAGCCGTCAATTAAAGGAAGGCATCTAGGATTTGCAACAGTGAATCAGAACATTGATTTTCCTGGTTGCCAACAGCCCTCCAGACTGGAGGCCTCTGAGAAAGGAAAGACAATGTTTTAATGAACAAGAGTTGGCTCAAAGTTCTGGGCCTAAGTTCTAAAACACGAGGCTTCCAGCCTCCATGATCCTTCCTGATCATCTATTTTAACTACAGATAATTTCATTACCCTTATTTTAAAAACTTGTATATAAAAATCTCTCTTTAAAACTCCAGTTTAAAACCTCGTTCAGTAATAGTTTGTCATGGAGAATTCCACTAGCTAAATACAGATGCCACAAAGAAACATGCATATTATAAACAGGATGACTTACTTTTAAGTTTGCAAACTTACTGGAACCCCCCGAGTTCTACTAGAAGTCAGTGATGTTATTCCAGGCCATCACTTTTTATTTTCTCTGCAAAATAACAGGATACTTTGTATACAAGCTACTAAAATCATAATTTTCTTCACCTTATGTTTGTGTTTTGGTATGTATTTTTACGTACACCGAATGCAACCAAATAGTAGGTCAGCTTGTTTCAAAAAAACACATAAGCAGCTCTTATATTTATAAATTCAAATGGCCACAGATAACCCAGAATTGGTCCACAGTCCAGGAAATACCAGATGAAAAATGTCCCTACAAACATATAGGGAGTAAGGAAATGAAATTGCTAGAGGGAGTGAATTCCACAGTTGGAGTATCTCAAATAACCATTCTTCATGCAACTAACCCTTCCCTCTCCACATTTACACCCCACTGCTCCCATCCACAAGCCTGCACCAAAAGTACCCCAGCTGTCTTGAAAGTATTAGGCCCAACCATCTGATAAAAGTCAGATGCTCCTCGGTGGAGTAGTTAGTGTGGCTTGTAAAAAAAAAAAACAAGTTAATTTAAAGTTAATCTTAGACTTCATGTTCATTTTATAGGCAAGAAAACTCAGCTATTTCCTCCATGCTTAACATTTCCCACCGGTTCCCCTCACTTGCACTCTCTCTCAGCCACAGTTCTCTACCTCATCTAAGTATGGGACATCCCCCCACTTGGACGCAGTTCTCAGCCTTATACAAGTCCATAGGAGTAGACAGGACACACCTGAGAGTGCTGGTAGAGCTGGCTGGCATCAGGAGGCTGTCCTTTATTGTCTTTGAAAGGCTGTGAAGCCTGGGGAAGTTCCCTAATGATTTCAGAAAGGGAACTACATGCAGGTCACTTCCATTCCCAGGAAAATCACAGATCAAGGCCTCCTGAAAGCCCTTCAACCCAATACATCTATGATTTCCATCTAACTTCACAGCACCCTTCAGAAGCAGATATCACCTCCCCACACAAGCTCTACAACTACAAAAAATTCTCTCTCCCTTTTCTTACCTGCAACATTTTAGGAACACTTGTTCTGGCAGATCAATCCCTAATCATTCCAAAATGATGCCTAACTGGAGTCATGCCAAGGCCTTTTGACATGCTACTGTATGGGGATGAACAAAATTACAGAAATCCAAAGAAAGAAAAGTAAATTACAGAAATCCAAAGAAAGAAAAGACTAAGAAACACATCAGAAGTTGGACATCAAGGCAATGCTGGAGATAAAGGAAAGTTAAGTTTTGAGTTTTCTGGTCCATGGTGCAGATGAGTTTACCATTGCACTGTTTACCTTAAATATGCCTTTTCCTCTCAATTACTTTCACATAACAGAGGTGATTTCCCTTTGTCTCTTGCATCCATGACTGGACAATTGCATTTCTCTTGAATATAACTTAGAATTGTATTGCTATAATAGAAGGTGTTTGAGCTACAACACAGTTGCACAGGTAACAGTTCAAAGTACAGTAACTTACTCCGTCTTCATACACTCAAAAATACATTCCTTCCATAAACCTTCAAATCCTAAGTATAACATTAAATGAAATGTTACAACACAATGCAGTAAAAGCAACCAAATACTAATAAAAATATTAAAAATTACAACGACGACATATTAGAACGAAGGGCACAATAAGTACACTGGCATGTTATTTTAAATTGATACAACGCTCAGAAAAAGCCATTAACAATTAAAAATATGCATTAAATACTTTGAGTGTGTTGGAACAGCAACGACCTGGGTTGGAAAACTAGCACTGGGAAAAGGGGAAGCAAGAAAAAGGGGAGCTATAACAACACATTAGTAGAAAGTCAAATAAAATTACTTAGGACTGACAGAAATGTAAGAATTTTAATGTGAACTAATGTTTTTGATGAATTAAAGTGCACAAAAATATTAAAACAGTTTCTGAAATTAGACTTTGGCTTTGTCATATTAAGGGAACACAGTTAAGAAGCACAAATGCCTTTTTTTCTGTATGATGTATCTATTTCTAATTCTTTCGCAACTAGCAAATGGTTTACCCAAATGCCATGATCAACTATATAACGCAATTATTGACATTACTTTAGTTCTCACATATGGAAGTTTTTTCTGACTCCAACATTCATTTAATTGTACCCTGATTTTGAAGGCAGTCAAAACAGAGATTTCTTTTCTAAGCTTCAAGAAATGTAACTCAATCCTCACCAATACGTAAATACCATACTGGGTACTGGTGCTGATGAATGATGTCCAAACTCAAAAAGACATCCATTGAAAATAAAGGGGGTAATTAAAAAAAACCTCAAACAAACAGTATTAGCAGTAATATGGATCAGCAATAAATTACTTCTGCACTTTCTGTGAACTAACCAAACCATAAATGGCAGAGAAGTGTTTAGGTACAGCAGATCCAAAAAGCTGAAAGCATCAGTGTGTTTTGTACCGTACCGGGCACACGTGGCACACCTGAACTACCAGTGCATTGTTTACACTTTGGTACTTACATACCACATGACCCGTCTCACTTCGGTGTCTGCTCCACTCAGCAGCTACCAGCTGTACCCCTCTGGGAAAGCACAAAGAGCTCACTTGGGGTATTTCTTTTTCTAGCTCTGCATTGCATACCCATTCTTCATTCTGCTGCAGGCCTGTCTACCACAGAGAGCTAGAGAAGATTTTTGCAATTGCTCAAGTAGAATATAAAAGAGTTCAAGAGCCTGTTATCGGGTCACAACTCCAATATGGTATTACAGCTTCTACTAGCTCACTCAACCTCTCAAAAGGTCAATTTAACACCCCAAAAAGATTAGTATTTGAAGCTAATGCACGTTCTTAAAAAATAAGCCCCTTAAAGCTTTTCAAATACCCACAGCAATGGAGTCTAAAAATGATGTTTCATGTGTTTGAAAGCGCATGAAAACCTGTTGTCCTCACTATCATGGAGATCTTGCCATCTTAAGGGCAGCTGTGATTTCAACCTCCTGCATCCTGAATAAGTGCTCTTCTAATTCGTAAAACTCAAGGCAAATCTTTCACTCAAGGAACAATGAGCAGTCTATCACAAGAAATGTGACATTAAAACTGCTGAAGCGATACGGGCACATTTCAATTCACATAACAGGCTCATATTTCTCAGTGATACTGGAACACATCTTTGGGTTTTTTGTGGATTTTGTTTGGTTTTCTTCAATAAAAGATTAGCACTAAAATTAGTTACCATATTCAATATTAGTAAAACTATTAACATTTACCAAACCTGTTTCAAGGACTCCATCAGAGCTGATGCTCTGCAAACTTATGAAAGATCAGCAACAACCAAATAAAATATAGTCTGAAGGGGAGAAACCATAGAATTAGTCAATAATTTAATTCCTAGAATCAGTGATTACTTAATTAACAAGAATACTCAAATAATACCATTCACTTGCCGTAAAATGAACACTTCTGCTGGCACCTTAAAAAAAACCAAACCAAACCAAACCAACCCAAACTATGCAAAGAATTCAAACATGGAAGTAAAATAATTTCAAGTTACAAGTAGGAAATACACCACTTGACACGTAAAAAGTTTAAAAACTGTTCTGTTTTCACTCAGAAATGACCAAAGTGATTTATTATAAAACTACCTAAACACTCTTCCTTACCCATAAGGCATATAGGGGGAATTTTGAGAATACAGCTATTTTCCTAAATTCACTTTGAGGAGAAGAATGCAGAGCAGAACACTTCATTAATCATTTTATTTCTGAGTAAATAAAAGCTACAAGCAAAGACAAAATCAGTTTGGCTCTAGTTTTACTGTTTGTATGCAATCTTAACATTATTAACTCAGGAAATTTAATTTCTTTTAATGATCATTGTAATAAGCTGGAACGTGCTAAGGACAAGCTACTGAACTGAAACCCTGATAGCCAGGTAGTTTCAATGCAAGTCTGAGCATGGAAAGTCCTGAGGTTTTCTTCATTTTACTTAAGAGACAGGTAAGTAATGTTTTTGATAGTAGACATACAGGCAGGTACCTGTATGGTATCTAGATCTCCCCTTAAAAAAAAAAATAGTAATAAAATCACAGGAACTTGGACTGAGATTGTCCATCAGAAGTTTGTTATGACAGGCAAATGCTCCCAGGCAAAAACACTGAAAGTAGTACTTGTCCTAGGAAAACAGCTATTTGAAAAGACACTTCTGCTTATTATCATTGCCCTTTCAAAGGACAGATCCACCAGGTAGCTGAAAGTCAAGCCATAATCAGAAACAGAAAACATCAGTCTAAGATTTATGATATCTCTATGAATGAGGTATTTTATATGTCTTTGTGAGAACAATCAATAGATTGGTTTAGCAGAGTAATACTAACATCTCTAACTTTTTCTATTAAGATCAAGCCAAAGGAAAATCAGGGGACAATGTACCTACTAGGAGCCTTCCTTGTAGATTACTCCCCCTTTCTAAATATGGCAGTACTTAAACCTTTTAAAATAGGCATGAGGAAGCAGATAACACGGTAAAGGCAAAAATAAACATATATGGTACACACAGATGACTAACAGACAGAGGAGCTCAGTTCAGTTTGGTCATCCATTTCCTGTTACTTTTTTCCAGTATTACTGGCTACAAAGGTAATACAAAGGCAGACTGGTAAGGCCATGGAAAATTATTACTGTATTAGGACAACATTTTGTTTACTCTACAGCTGATGCAGTGGGGCCAGACATGTAAAACACAAATAGTATTTAGGTCTCCATCTGGGACATCAAGCTAGCTCCTTGCATAACAAGCTACTAGAAAAACAACAGTTGTTCACTTACCAGGACCACAATGTCCAGTCACCATGTTTACGGAATTCCAGGCTCTATTAATTCCATACCATTTATGCATATGGAAACATTTAACAACTTAACATACCTAAAAATTAATATAATTGAGCTCACATTTCTAGAAATACATGGCACAGAGTGGTAATTTAATCTGCGGTAATTTAGCTCTTATCAGCTGTTGAAAATACTTTCTCCTTTTTATGCTTTTTTCATCTCCTTTTCTTTAGTTTTCAACAGACAAAACATCAGTTCACCTCACTTATAGTTCGGGATGTACTATTCATAGTAAGGTAACTCTATCCTTAGACAAGAGGAAGATTCTGTTCTCCTGAGAAGAAAGAAACCTGAGCAAACTGATGTCACAAGTGACAAGGTCACAAAGCAGTATTACAAATGGGATGCAGTCTCACTATCTTGTAAGGTATCAAGATAATGGATATTATGAGATGCCATCAAAATACGTCTGGAACACAGCATTGTGAAAATACTTAGTGTAAACAATATCAAAGCTTGCATCAGATGTCTCACCTTGACGGGCTCTTTCTTCAGCACAAAATGGTAATGAAGAGCCATTTTCTCACTCCAGATGTAGTATCTGGAGTTCTAAAGAAAGTAATTTAACATGAATAACGTTCAGACTTGACACACTGCTACCTTAAAAACTGAAATCTTTGGGCAAGTATGACAGAAAAATCTTGGGGCAGCTCATATTGCCGTGTCTCCTATATTTGCTATATATTTTTCCCAACCTCCAGTTATTCCTGTAACTATAGAAAGTTACAGAAAAAGTACTCCATCATTATCTACCAAAGAACTCTGACTGAAGGTATTAATTCATACCTACCTGCTGACATTTGTGTTGCAGTTTCCTTCAGTCTTCACATTAAAACACACCAAGTATTTAGATCTTTTACTTTATTTAGATTTACTTTATTTAGATTCTTCTTTTCATGAAGAATAAATTATTTCAGGAACCTCTTTTCTTCTTCCAGTACCTGCTGTTTGCAATTCTGCTTGCCACATGCACTGAAGGTATGTTCACAATGACCAAAGTTCAGATATATTTAAATTAAACCATGGCAGAATTCATAAATGTATCAAATCCATAAACATGTAGTAAAATCTCATTAGGAGCTATTTTCCACTGTGTTAGTGTCAACAGATGATTTTAAATTAGGGTAGAACACTGCCTACTAATCAGAGCACAGAACATTTATTTTCACTGTACAGTACTATGACTGTGTTTGACCTTTTCAAACTGCTGCACAACTGCAATTTTGTTCAAATTTTAAACAGAATATAAAATCAATGAAGGTGATGTACACAGACACATGAACTGTCCTTAAAAATTTCTCCTGACAGCAAGGTTCTTAAGAATGGGAAGCTATACACTTCGGCTGGCAGAGGCGGCAGTGAAGTATCCATTCACTGGCATCCTCACTAGCTCCCGTTAGATCAATAGATAATTATGGGTTTGCTTTCTTTAATTAAACACACTTTCCAATGCCTTGTTACAGAATCCATGTGTAATATTTAAAGATAATTTTTAAGTCTTTTAAAAAAGAGTGGTAACTTAGAATACAATAAAGCAGAACAATACCCAAAGTATTCCAATGAACTTTTATTAAAAATTATCTTCCTATAGAAGTACGGAATTCTTTAGCAAAGTCAAGCCACCACCTGTTGCAGAGCCTTCTTCACTGACACCATAAATTTGATCTTTTTTGTTCCTCTAATGATCTGCATTATTGGCTGATAACTGCTCTGCTTATGAACACAAATGCAGTTTTAACCATGGATGTAATTTTGAAGCAGCCAAGACAGCTTCACTAAAAAGGAAATCACCTTCTCTTCAACGAGACCAACTGTTTTTTAAACCTTTACAGATGGATATGATTCCACGCCAGTCATTAGATCCAGAAGCTTCTCAGGAAGAGAACCAAAAGTTGCTTAATGACACATTACAAGTGTGATTTGTGATGCTCTGCATGCAGTTCTCTTTTTAAGACTTTCTATGCTGCTTCCTTTTTCAAATGCAATGGGTCCAACGTCTGGCTCCCAGCTATGCTTGTATCTGCTGGATGTCATTATGCACTGAAGATTTATGTTCAACTTCAAATCAAATGCAAGTTTCGCACTCTAAGTAGGGATGCCCACAAGCATATTGTTCTTTGGAGAACAACTCTCTGGCTCCATAGATATAACTTGGACAGAGTAGTTTTGTTCTTCCGCAGCCCACGCCCGATCCAAATCCACAAGCCCCATACACTGCTTTCCTAAAAAGAGAGCAAAGGAAAGCATGCAAAACAAAAATGTAGAAACTATCAGAAACATGTACTTCAATATTCAATGTTAGGAAAACACATCAGTAAGTCATCTAAAAAATAAGTTCCAAATTTACTTTAAAAACTATCTTCATCTGGTTTACTTCAAACAGACAATCATTAATAGCTTTAAATCACATCTGTGACTTGTAACCCTCATTTAGCATTTCTTGAGAAAAATTATTAACTCTATATATGGAGAAATGTTACAGGCACAATTATTTTTAAGTGTTCCCAAACCTTACAGAAAAATCCATGCATTAATGTAAAAGCCACAGAAGAAAAAATATGCCTGGTTTATAGCTTAGCTCTCTGAATTGCCAAACTTCTACTCCCTTTATATCCATAACTGTTTTCCTCCTGCACTTTCATCTAAAATCTGAAAATCTCTGGTTATTGAGGATCAACAAAAGACTAAAATACCAAACAGTGATCCAGTGTAATTGAGACATATGAATGTAACTGCTGATAAACAAAAATACCAAATTACTAACAAAAACTAAACTTATCTCAGATTTACCTGCAGAAAATATGGAAAGGATAAATTCCAGGGCTTTTTCTGCTTAAAAGTTTGTATAATGATACAGCCGTGCCGTGACGAGCTGATGAGGGCATTTGTCTTTACATATTTAATACTTGTAATTATTATGTTCTGAAATACAGAACTGATTTGTCAGATTGTATTTTCATCAGTTTGAAATTCTCTTGCAAGAAAGATTTGGCACTTCCATGAAATGTTTTATCATGAACAGTCATACAGTCTCAAGTCACAAACAAGGCACAGTCCTGCTTTAGTCTCAAAAGCCTATGATCCTACCTCTTCTCTGGTTCCTGACAGACTGTACAGTTAAATATATTTGGGGTCTGAGATGAAGGGAGACAGGAGTACCCATTCTGTTTACCATCAGTATACAAATCTGTCATTCCAAACTACCCTCTGGAACTGCCTACCCCTCTTCCCTGAATATATACAGAGTGTGAGTGGGTGTACCATGACAAGCCCTGACATGCATCTGTGGTGCCTGTAGAAGTTTTGAGTAGGTGGCACAAACACGCTTCTCAGCATCCTTGTATTTCAGAACAGCTGGTGCACATCCCATTCTACGGTATTCAGTCCATTTTATTCAGGCTTTACACAGTGAGCCAATGACCCGAAGTATTTTCTCCTTCTCAGGTGAATTCCTTAGTTACAAAAGAAGTCCCCTAGTTTCACTTCACCAACATTGACATTTGGACTGTTTTGATTCTGTTGGTGGCTTGGAATTTGAGAGGCATAGTAATTGTGTAGGAGACACGTGAGAGATACAATAATAAGATTAGGCCTGAAGAAGAACTTCTCAACTGTATGGATTTATATGTTTATTATATCTCTGTAATATATATGTATATATAATGTATATACCAGTTTATTATATCTCTGTAAATTACTTCTTGTGGCACTGTTCTGTATTTGTGGTTCCACAGAAAATCACCTTCTGCATTTGGCTGAATAAAGTAACATGTACATGCTCCTGCCACTGACAGCAGTATCACTATTATCCAAAATGTACACACTAAGGGGCAGTTGAGATTGCTACAGCTGGGGCCGGGCTCCTTGTGTGCTCTTAGGAAGTCTGTGTGAAGTACACGGAGCAGTTCTGTGATCAGACAGAATAAATCACGTGGGCTGTAGTGATGTTCATAAAACCATTCAGTACGCTTGCACTCAGATCCCACTGCTGCATAGAGTGGATAAAGCACACATGTCCAGTGAAAATGGGAAAGAGAACTTTGTTCACTTGAGAAGGAATTGCCATGTGTAGCAGAAGTGGGCACAACTGCATATTTTTACACTCAGAGATACTACAGAAATTGGTGATAACTTCTTTGACAAATGTTTTGTTTCAGCCATAACAGACACAGACAGAATGCTGTACTTGAACACTTTAGGCACTTACATGTAGTGAAAGAAAATGATTTGTCACTTCACGGGAGCTGCATATATTCAGTGGTAATTGCTAAAATACAGTTTACAATACAATCCTAAAATAGACAAAAATTTTGCCATTTGCAATAGAGTAGAAAGTCTCCGCCTGTTCAGGAATATTTTCATTAAATGAAGTATACACAGTTTTCTCAATACCTGATCATGCATTGCACAAAACACAAAAAAATCTTCAACTATTTGCAAGTATCCCAACAATATTCCCATAAAACCAGTTTCAAAGCTGAAATAGAACACTGAAGTGGGAATGATCTTCACTGGAACACATTTGTGTTATATGGAACTTAAAAGAAAAAAATATCATTTCTTTAAAACAGAAAAAGCAATGATATAGGGAAATGGACACAAATAAGACTATAAGATTTCTGTTTGTTTTTTGTTCAGGGCAAAGCACATAAAAATTCCATTTGTGGAGAAAAAACTGACATTTGAAACAGAACAGATAATATTTACAACCTTTCAAAAACATGTCGGGTCCTTTTCCAGTATTCAGCAGGAGACAATGTAGGGTTCTACACTGGTAACTGAACAATAACTTTTTTCGAATACTGTGATGATAGCAAAAGCACCAACAAATTCATTATTAAAAAAAAAAAATTTGTATTCTTATCTGTAACTCAGAATCTATATTGTTTTATTTTTATGCATTGAGTATAAGAAAAACTTTGAATTCTTCAAAGGAAGCTTTTTAAAACACTATGATTACTTGCTTCTCCTGCTTTAATATATTTTTTCAATATTTCATGTAAGCCAAGAATGCAGTTATATCCTGAGAGTTCCCTTCTGTCTTTTCTCACCTGGAAGCTTGTTTACAGCTTCCGTCATAACATTAATACCAGACAGGAGCACATTACATCCTTTTGTAAGTCAAAGAATACTAGAATATTCTGTATAATGAAGAAATGATTTCGCTTACTACAAATATTTCAAGTGTTAGGTACTTTGCTGTTGTCCTGACCAAAGCTAACCCAACCTCTGCAACTCAGCCTTATTGTTTCTATTAGATGTTTGCCCTTGTAAGAGAGTTATCACCAATTACTACAAGCAGGACAAAGGGATCTGTGCTTTTAATGTAAAATACACTGGCAGTAACAAGACTTTAGTGAACTTTACAAACACCTCATTCTTGTCAGAGAATGGTGGGAGAATGGAGTGGGTGGGAGGAGGGAAAGTGAAATAATTAAAAAAGGCAAACTGTCCATTTCAGAATTGATCATTCTGAAATAAGAAAAGAGTTTCTATACCATTCTATTCCACAGTGTAGAACAGCAAGATGTAAAATGTGAAGAAACTCAGATTTTTCAAGTGTTGTGTGAAGGCAGCAACTTAATGTCCTGTTCATAAAAGTACTACTTCCTTCGTGTATTAAGGTAAAATCATTACAGAGCTAGTTTACACAACAACTGCAGAAATTCATACCAATTAGCTTGCGTTCAGGTGGAAGCTGAACAGCTGTCTGATCTGCAAATCTGCAAAGGGTCATGTGCTCCTAGAAAAAAAGAATGAAAAAGTAAATAAATTTGTTCCAGTCACATTTCCCTCTTGCAAATAAAGAAAAATCTAATTAAATGGTTCAAAGATTCAAATCACATTGAAGACTATTTTTATAGGAAAATTATCTTTGTACAACTCCTAGATTTGTTACTGCTTTAGCTTGTTAGTGTATGTATAAACCAAGCGTTTGTAACCACGACCACATGGCTACTAATGAGTATCTGATTCCTGCTAAATTTTCTCTAATTCTCTGCAGCAGTTGAATTAGATGCAATGTAGACAAAACAGCATTCTTCAAAGATATTCTGCAGAATAATTTTGCCTTCAATTACTGATGAGCAACAGTCTTCTTATAGCATGTGGCAGCATCTCTGCATCAGTAACAGCCAAGACAAAATACTTAAATAGGTGATTTGATCTGCTATACATGTCACCCAAGCAGTGACTTTTAATTCCCAGAAGAATCAATTGCCTTGTGGGTCAAACTTCCTCGGCCCTGCCAAATACATCCATTCAGGATCAACCTAAAAGATCCTGAAGGCAAAAAATATCTGGCTGCGAGCAGTAAATTTTCCTACGTCAAAATGAGCACAATTCACTTTCAAACTATCTCTGTTCTAGTTAAACTAGAGCCTAAGTTATGACTACATCATTTCCCCATGACAGAGTCATTAAATTGTCACATTCCCTGCTGCAGAAAGAAGAAGAAAGCACTTCTAAAATAACAAAAATAATTAAAACCTGCCCAAACTTTGTGTGTGCATAAACAGTTAACTTGTGTACTAGAACACCCACATCTTTAATTCCTATTGAGTTTTCAAAGCTGTATGTGCAAAGTTATCCAGTTTTACTTTCCAATTCTCCTACAGGGGGAGTGTCTGACAAAGTCTCAAAATGTATCATGGTAGGAATCTACAGCTATCATAACCTTATTCCTTGCAGATATAAATTAATGAATTACAGTATAAAGTTCTCATCAAAAAAGTTTTGGAATTGCCAGACTTCTGGATGTCTTTTTAGATCTCACTAAAATGAAAGATAAGAGAAATGAATCTCAAATGGGAACTGTAGGGAGGTGACACAGACAATGTCTGGCTAACACATGGCAGCTTTGGCTACTAGCCAATAACCTTTAACAATTTATTAATACGAAACATAAAAATGCATATAGCTAGCTATATAACAAAAGTTATTTATAACTAGGATTATTTAAGGCACCAACCAGCCTAGGCCGTTTGTACAGAATCTTACATTACTAAGAGCAGTAATATTTTTTAACCTTGGCCTTGGCCCCTGTGCCCTTCTGCAACACAAATAATAAAATGCTGAAACTCCTACAGTGTTGACAAACCCCGTGATTTGAATTAGCAGATTAAGAAAAGAATTCACTGAGCTTTAATGAGGTTATACACACCATCCTAACCTTGACATCTTGACTTTGTAATTGCCACCATTTCCCTCTGTCCTGTCAACAGGCCTGCATTTAATGTGTTTTAATAAGTAAATAAACTTTTTTCTGTGTTAGAAACATATAAATGTGTTGAAAGAATGTCAGTCAAGGGGAAAAAAAAATAGCAAGGTCCAAATTCGCTGTGCCACTTTTATAATCTCCATCTATGAACATTTATTTCCATGCATAAACTGTACACAAAGCAGACTGTCAGGAAGATGAGCATACCACCAGATAACTGAACCTTCTTATGTAAGATAGCTAGAAATTGTCTGTATTTTTAAAATGCCCTCTTACTTGATGATTAAAAAGAGTAATTTATTACACAGAGCATCTTTGTTACGGCCCGCTGTCCCAAAAAAACATCTGAAGATTACAAATAACATGTGCCTCATATTTCTGTTATAAATTATTATTCTGCACCTCTGAATTTTTTTTTCTATATTGCAAACACCAAGACCCTTGTTTAGGATTTGACATATAAACCCAGTGAAGTTTCTGTATAGTCCCACTATTCTCAAATGTCAATGTTTTCTTTCCATGCCACATTGAAAGCGTTTAACCTTCCAATTTTTGGCTGCTCTTCACTAACTAGTTTAAATGCACCAGACAAAGCTTAACAGATCAGTACCAGTGGTCGGCTGTCCACCTCTCTGCTCTTGTCCTTTTTTTACTCCACTGTTACCTGTTATCTTCATTCTGTCAGATTTGCAGGCCTCATTGATTCTTCCTCCCATTTTTCTCTCCAACCATCTCCACACAGACCCTGGCTCCCCAGGCTCAAAATATATTTGAATATTTCTGAAACAATTCTGAGTAACATTTTTAAAACAATACTGTAATAAAATTCTTGCTGAAAAGTATAAGCTTTTCCTATTCACTATGTCCAGTCTTCCAGACATAAATTAGAGGAAGAAATCTAATGCTTATTAGAAAACTTTATCTATAAAAGCAGTAATTTTACCTAAAAAATTATCATATATTTCCACAGTATAAACACTTGTATTTAAGACCTGAAAAAGTTGGTATCCTGCAATTAACTGATACATGTTGAAGTACCTCAGGAATGGCTTGCATATACCTCATGATAAAGTTCTTTTGTGAAGAACCTACTTAATTTTATCAAAGAAAAAAGCTTTAAAAATGTATGGTGGAGAGAATGCAACACAAATATCTGCACTGCTAATGAACATTTCACGTAACACATGCTCCTCCTTGCAATTACAATATACCCACTTATATTTTACTTGATAAGAGATCCAGTAAAATGCAGAAACTGCACATAACCTTCTTCCCACCACCACCTTTTACGTACCTTATAGGACAAAATTTCTTTGAACTGGTGACTGAAAAAAAAAATAGACCAATTTAATTAATATCTAAAAAAGCAGAGGTGTAAAACAGAAGCAACTGTTACATACTTGAACATATTTCAAACAAAACAGCAATATCTGTATCCTATAGAAAGGCATAAAAAAACCCCAGAAACCATTACAGTTCCAGTTCACTAGAAAAGAAGCAGCATATTTGGCATTGTCTTCAGCTTCTCCCTCCCCACCCATTGTATTATTCAGGAAAAAAATCTCTCTTTGAATCATTATAAATACTAATACGGATTTACTGGTGTTTCCATGTTGTCATATGAATACTTCACATTACATGTACACGACCTCTAGACATGCATATATTTTGTTCGTATCACAAAAGGTACCTCTGCAAGAGAGCTGAGTAGAGAAACACAGGCAATATGGGGACATGGGCAGGCTATCAGGTTTTACGATCATCTCAAATACAGAAAGAAGAAAAAGCAAACCCTAAAATCTAGCTCAAGTGAAGGCTGATAAGTTTTCTACATAAGCTTACAATATTAGATTTCGAACTAGGAAACAAACCCAGAATTTACATTCTCACAGCATCTACACCAATGAAAATTTTCTAACATAGTGAGCATTTCCAGTCTTTGTTATCTAAAAACATAACTGGTCAAAAGCTAAACCGTACCCAGCTTAAAATTTTATTGCCTTTTCTTTAACAATACTTACTTGTTTTACTGTGTCACAAGACAAAATAAAAAGGGGCACACAAAGAGATGAAAGAACTAAAATGACTAAGAAAACACTGTTAAATGGGAAGTTTATCAAACTGACAAAATCATTATATTTACTCTCTGTGCACTTCTGTGACAGCACACTTAGATAAAATATGCAAAATATTTAACATAGGTGCATAAGATATTTTTTTTTTCCCTTATTGATTCCTTTTAAGATAGCATGTCTCAGTTTCTTGTTCTGGGGAAACCTCTTCCCCCATGTAGTTCCATCTCAGACAGCTGCTGGTGTCTTATCTTCTGCCACTTTATGCTTACCTCTTAACTTTTTCTTTATATCAAAAGCATCAAAATTCTCAAGCCTATGATACATAAGTATCTTTAACATGAAGATTTCAAGATAACAAATCCATTGAAAAGGTATTAAAACTATGAACTGAAATACAGAAGAGCTTGTCTACTTGGGAATAAATCAGTAGAGTTTCACAAGGAGTAAACTGTGGTATAAAACAGATCCATTTCTTTAAGCTGATTGCTAACATCTTTCTCCACCATTAAAATGCCAATTCCACTTCTTATAGTAATTTTCATGAGTTTTATATTAACTTTGTTATTTTAAGGTAAAAGGTCTGAATATTACATAGATTCGCACATACTCCGTTTATTATGTTGGTAGTAAAACGTCTTCTGAACTATGAATAGATAAATCCAGAAAAAATAACCCAGGAATTACCAATCTGTCTCCCTTTCAGGATGGGTTTGCAACAAGAAACAGGAGGGAACAGCTGTGTTATCATTTATCATTGCCTATATACTTGCAATGATCTCCAGTTGAATTCTATACTCTTTTAGTATTTTCTTCCTTTGTTTAACCTGATGTTTTAAAGCTTATCTTGTAAGCTCTAGTTTACCTTCGTGGGTATTGAAACTTCACTGTGTTTTGAATGAAGCCGTAACAACAAGGCGAGATGACAAAAGCTGCCTGTGCCTTGATGCAGTGCTCGATCACCATGTCTGTTGCCACACCACATGCATGTAGAGCTACCTACAATGTTAAAAACAAAAAACGAAGAAAAAGGCAAATTCTTTACAGTAATATTCTAAATACAATTCTACTGCAGTAGTTTTTTTGTTGATTGAGTTACTTAAACATGAGGGAGTTTTTGCAATGAAAGCTGTTACGACAAAGGACCGCTCCTCAATTCCTCAGTTTTTCATTTCACTCCTTTGTATCTATGCTGAGGTATATTTATGGCCTATTCCATTAACAAGGGAACCATCAACACTGAGCAAGGGTCACTCACCAAAAGCACTGAAAAGGTAGGTGTAATGCATTGTGATATCAAATAAAGAAAAAAAAAACAAAACCACAAAGCTCCAGAAAACTATTAAAAGAAAAACTACTGTCATGATGAGTCAAAAGTTTTTGTTAAGCAAAAACTACTAAGAAACATAAAGAACTCTCTCAAAACTGGATTGCTACTTCACAGCAAGAGAAATAACAGATACACCTGAAGGTCACATTTAAAGGACAATATTTTCACACAAATTTTGATCAACTGAATGTAACGTATTGAGTAAAAACTTTACAAACTAAACATTGGCCAAGATGAAGCATCAAATACAATTTGTCCTCCTTTTCTTTTTCTTTCTTATACTTTTATTTCTTTTTTTTAGTGATGGGCTCTCAAACTAAAACTAGAATGCCATTCAGTCACAACAACTGAATACCTGTAAACACTGATGCATGTCTGGGCAATGCACAGGTTGCACCCAAATTCTTCTTGCCCTCCTACAGAAAGGCAAGTTCTCGCTGTACTAAATGTATTGCAAGGAAAGGCAAGCAGTAGTCTCCTGTAATACCTGAGATACCAAATGGACCAGGTGAAATGGAAGCATTATTTTCTCTGTCGTCTTCAGGGTACTCAGTAGCTCAAAGATAGGCCTCGCACATACACATTGCTTTCTGTTTTCATTAAACTAGGCACACTTTTACTTTTATGCACTGGTGTGGATTTGTAAATCTGCATTGTTTTCCTTGTTCACTGTAAATTTAGGAAAAATGTTTAAAGCTGCAAAGCTCAGATTTCAGGATTCAAAGTTGTTTTTCCAGGTACAGCAACTGGAAGATAAAAACTTTGCTCTAAGATATAAATCAAAACAAAGACTTTTTTGTTTGCAGACTGCTTGATGTGAGCTCAGCTGAGCAGACCATTAATCATCAACTGAACTATAACTGCATACAGATGGTAACAAATATTCTTGTCTCAAGCAGAACATCAAAACATTAATAAGAAAATAATTTCACAGCAAGTTTTCTGTACATATGAATTTAACAACAAAAATAAAACTAGTTTAATGTTGGAAATAGATTCTTAGTATCACAGCTATTAAATTATCATAGAATATAACTACACTACTTGGTCATCTATCCAAGCAGAAAACACAGACTTCTGCTTTGCTTTACTTGCACATTTGGAAAAGAGACCTTAAAACAGCAGCAGATAAAACCAGTAGCTTTGCTGAGCCTCTGTGAACTTTTACACTGACTACTTCTTTGGGTTTCTCAGAATCAATTTGGATAGGTGAAAAATCACAAAGTCCAAGACAAAGCTTTCTCAGGATATCCTATAAATTGAGCTCACTATCTGAAACAAAATAAACTGAGGCCTAATGCAGATAATGCATTTGGTTCACAAATCCATACATCTGTAGATAACAAAGTGGACCCTGAAGAGAGCAACAGAGTTAATAGCTAATGCAGCGTGAGACCACTGCTCTGTCTTACACCTCTGGAGCTGCAATTCCCCAGAACAGCCCAGTGCACACAGAAAAGTGAAGGCAAAACAATGTTTCATGAAATCTCAGGTTCACTTTAGTGATCTTAAAAAGGAAAGAACTCAAAATGTTCAAAAAATATACCTCCCCACAAAACCTAAACTTCAACTTGTTCTCACAAATTAGCCGAGATCCTGTGAGTACTATGAAAGTATTAAAAACAAGTAAGATCTCACAGACTCCTCTGGGTGTTAGCATGTAAATGAGCACTGCATGCAAATATTTGTCAGCCTTCACTTATAGACTGAAATCCTTTATTGCAGTTGATGGCCGTACTACAACATGCAACAGCGCAATGTACCAGTTTGTTTGGCACTCCAACAGGTTGTTTCAGAACCTTGACCTTCATTATCCTAACGATTCATAAGGGCAGAAATGTTATGTGGAGCAAAAAGGAAGTGGTCAACACTTTTAAAACCTACTTTTGAACTCCTGGCAGATAACAAATAAGAAAACAGCCAAGTAATGCAGAGCTGATGTCAAAGTAACAAGATACAAACATTACCTCTTTCTTCACTCATATAATATAGAAGCAATGCTAACTTGCAACAGGTAAAAAATATAAAACTAACTTAATACACATTAATATAACAAGGGTACATCTCCTAGTGTCAAAAATATCGGTCTGTAAGGACATATAGAATTTTCTTCTCTCAGATATTTTAGTTGTTTCAAGAACAATTCATCAAACACTGAAGTTTTGAAGTGGAAAAATTATAATCACTTACTCCAATATTAAAAGTCCCATTAAAATAGTCCAAATTTGCTTGAATGAACCAAACATTGTTTAAACCTAATTCATCACTTCTGTCTTTAGCACGGATCAGAGATAACTCCTTATTTTCTATGAGCACCACCTAGATTAAATACACAAGAGAAAGTAAGGCAAAATAACACTAAGAAATCAATGTACATCACCAACAAGCACAAAACTTTGTAGTTTAGTTGAGAAAAACCTCAAAATTACTTGTGGCAGATCTCAAGATCTCCAAAATTATTAGTAGGAGACCCAACAACAATGGAAGGCATTTAATACTTGCCAGTATCAAGCAGTTTGCAAATATTTTATATTTTCTTATAACTTTTGTTTTCTCAAGAAAGCACAGCACACATCTGGGATCATGCTAAAAATCTGCATATTTCAAATCTAAGTCCTCTGCTGAGACAACTACATCTTCGTATTTATTCTCCCTACATGCATGTCTTTTTAAGATGATTACCAGAGATCAAAAGCTCATACTCTCTTTATTTTTCATTCAGAATTTACCTGACATGATGGCATCATGTGAGCAAGAACAATTCCAACATGGCCCTGTGAAAAGAAAAACATCCTAGTCACTTTTCAGTGTCCCCTCTTGTTGACTCATACATGATAAACATCTCCTAACCCATGACAGAACCTTTGACAGCAGCTAAAATTTCAGCATGTGTTCTTTTTCTTTGCAGCAGCAACCAGCTGGAACTGCAAAGATGAAAGCTGAAAGAAATTGCATCATGTAAACAAAAATATACATTACCCCTCCACTGCAAAAATCCACAATCACATCTCCAGGCTTAGCAAGCTTTGTCACTGCTGATGCCAAATTATTCAATTGCTGCTGCTTCCTTAGAGCCCGGTCTTTGGACATCTTTCCTGTGGATGACAAAGAAAATGACTAGGTAGTGATCAGCAGTTCTCAACATTAATAATTTTAAATGGCAATTGCTATGGGTAATGGCAAAGGATTGCAATTGAAAATTGCGGCTGAAACTAAAAACTGCCTGGAACTCTCGGACATTCAAATCCATTTTTAGCTAAATTCACAAATATTGGTAGATCTTTCTCTATGCTTTTAGCATATTTAAGATTTACTTTCTAGTTGTTGCTTTCATGTATCCTTATGAACAGACTCATATAAGCTTCATATAAAGTAATCAAATCAGTGTAAGCTCTAGCCTGATTATGTTCCAAACCTGTGAATCATGCTGAGAAACAGAGCTCAAACACATTCATAGTAAGGATGCCAGAATAAATTCCTATTTACTTTACCTATACACTATCCTTAAGCATCTTGGGTTTTAAAGTTCCACTCCTTCTTTCAATTTTCACTTTTTGTAATAAGCAGTTTTGTTTATTTTAATGACTGTGTGTATAAGAAAGTACTACTCCTACATAGCAAAGTCTGTCTTTTCATTACATCTGTAACACAACCACAAATGGAAAAACTATTGATTTCTTCCAAATGTGCTTCAGATACAACAAATCTGTTTAGTCAGCACTCACATATTTATAAAGATACATTTAGTCTCAGTGGGGCTAACAGAATGCTGACAGACCAATTTAATACTCTCTTTCATTCAGAAAGCAGAGTTTGATATAGATATTGACCGTAAAAATATTCATAAGCTCATCTTTACAATCAGAAAAAAAAGTACAGAAACAATTCTCTTGAATGAGTTTTCATGAAGGAGGAGGTTTAGGTGTACCAAACAATCCTAACGTTTTCTGAAATATGAGCATATTTCCTACTTGGAGCATCACATTATAGTTGAGTATGGGCACTCTCCAGTTTTGTATTAAATTAATTATCTTTGCCTATTAAAAATACGTTTTTCCCAGTACTGAGGATTAGTTTAGAATAAAACCCACAAATCAGTGAAGTTTTCCGGTTACTACAAAAGCAGTTCAATTATCATCATCATAAATTGCACTTATTATATAGTTTATTGTTTAAATCCCTACCCTGAAAATACATTCTTTTGTATTGTATTTTACTGTAAATAACATTTCACTTTACACATAAGCCATCAAATTCAACAAACTCATCAGATAACATTATCACTACATTGCTCTGGGTAGGATAAGAAAAAAAAAGTCACTTTCCAAGATACTACATTCTATACTGGAAAAGAGAGAATATACTCAGGAAAAAGAGAAAAACTGACAACAGAAGACAAAAGAAGTAGGGCAGAGTTTATTCTGCACAGTTACTGCACAGTAATTAAAAAAGAGTAATGACATTAGAAAAATATTCCTAGGTAACTGCACTGCACAATGACATCTTAAAACGTGTACTACTACCAAATGGGAATTAAGAGACGCAACACTCACTTCTTAGCAACTTTGCAAGTATAAAATAGCACATTTTATAAAAATAAAATCACTGTTCCATTTCAAACATTTTTTATACTTTGTGAAAGTTACCATAACAAAGAGTCTCAGAAAATTAAGCTTTCTAATGACAAAAATGTATAACCTTCACCACATGACATATTAAAGACATTTTAAGGAATTATCTCTTTCACATGAGTAGATCCTTGGAAAAACCTTTTATGAAAGGCTATGCTGTAAAACCTCATTCCTTGTGTGCCAAATATCTATTTGAAGTGCTCCACAGCTCACCTCTAATTTTCATGCTTCTATTTGATTAATGTCCGAATGTTCTCAACACCTACAGTTCTAACTGTAGCCAATGCAAGACGAAACATTCCAGCATGTACAAAACCATGTGCTATCACAGTGTTTGAGCTAGAAATTCAGCTTGTCAGATCAGACCTCTAATTTGTTAGGTAAACAGGTATTGCGATATTAATACCTAGAAAATCCTGCACTAAAAACCATGCAAGGATGTTCTCTGTGTACATAACTCCTGATCAGTCGTGGATAAAATTTCAGGTTCAGCTAAAACCAGAACAGGGTTTCTGAAACATGATAAAAGCATAAACAGAGTTTTTCTATTAACAGATTCAGTATGAACTTGCCCTTTTAATCTCAAGTCAGCCAAAGCACACAGAATCCCTCAGTTAGAAATAAACTGTGAAGTTAAAAGGTGAGCTCTGTTGTCCAAAGTGGACAACGAAATCTGCCAAATAAACTTAGGTGGCTTCATTTATACTGTAACTCATTTTTAACAGGGGTTGGTTCTCACAGCATTATTGTAAAAAAAATAAATAATAAAAACAACTAACAACAAATTTCAGCCTTCATAAATTTTCTTTGTCTTTGCTGAAAACAAGTCATAAAAGCACTTAAAGCTCATTCACAGTATAAAGTTGCAAGGCTTCCCAAGCTCAAGTAACTGCTATTTGTTGTAAAAGCTTTTTTCCCCTGGTAGCTTTTGTATCGCTCTCTTATATCCAATTTCAACTTCCATTTTCCTAATTATGAGAGGGACCAGGTAGACAATTTTGTTTCCAATTCCTGCCCCTCAACAGGAATTAGCAGAAATGCTCTGAGCCATTCTCCTGCACAAGAGTGAAGGGCAGACCACACCTGTCATGCCACAAACAGCACAAAAATCCATGCATGAAAATGGTCTTACTTCCTTATCCACTTCTCTCTTCTTATTCTCAAAATCTGTTTTCCTGTGACGTCTGGGATTTATTAATACCAAGTGCAACTCCTGAAAAATGCCATCAAATTTTCATACTGTGCAAGGCTGCCAAAGAGATCCTACAATCATTAAAAACCAAACGTAAAATGATAACAGGCTTCATCAGCAACAACAGACCCACTACTCAGTCCACCTCCTGAGTATTAAATTAATAAAAAATTCTTTAAAAAAAATACATTAACCTATAGCATTTAAAAACTCTCTGAAAACTAACTCTTCATGGCCACCAACAAACAAGGTTTCATCCTCCCTTACTGTGTAGGCAGTAAGTAGCATACACTCCCTTGAAAAATTGAGAAAACCAGGCTGAAGTCTATATGTCTTTTGTTTGCTCTACCTCTGTATTTTGAGCTTGGTAGCTAGAACTACAGAATCACAGCAAGCTGTGGCACAGCCTGTAGACTGTCAGTTACCAGGGCTAACTAGTCCTTCATTAGAGCAACAGGCAATAAATACAACTAAAACTTCTTCATTTAAAAATGCTACGACTCGTCTTGCATTTCTAAGCCCTGTGATGATCAATAATGTTAACTGGGGCCTTCAAGGACAATGAGGGAGAAAGTAGCTTGAAATTTAGCCCTAAAAGGCAAAACCTGGATGAACGGGACCTTTTCCTACAGCACTCTGAAACGCCCACATAAAATGGCTTGCTCTCTTCTTAGGAACCCGACTGACAGATTGCCATACAGTCCAGAAAGCTTCATTTTCATTTTGAATTAATGGTCATCGCAAAAATATTTTATTTGTCTTCACAAATCCAACATTACTGTTAATTCAGCCCTTGTCAACCAGAGCTGTAAGGTCCCTGTAGCACTTTGAGGTCTTCATTTTGGCACAAAGAAACATAACTTTTCAGAAGGCAAAAAGCCCTTTATTTTTACATTGCCTTTTGCCAGTGTTCAAGCTCATACAATCTTTTAGTCCTCAAATAATACTTCCGTATATCTCAAGTAAAACGTGAAAAGTCATTGAAGTTTCCTTAAATAAGCAAAAATCAAATATTACCTGTAAGACTTTAACCCTATTGAACTTTGAAGTCATAGCAAAGTATAACTTGAATGCACCACTACCAAAACATGTTGTATGTAACACATAAAACATGCATTCACCTGTTCCATATAGCAGAATTGCTTTATGGAGCTTGTACTATTTTAGCACAAGTATCTTTCTACTAGGTTTTCCATAAGCCTCAACTGACTAACTCAAATGATAAAGTGAGTCTACCTTTCATGGAAATTCAGGTAGGGTATATTTATAGCTACATTGATTAGGAAGAGTTAATCTTAGTACTGCAAAAAGATGAAGTAACTATAAAGCAAAAGTGACAGTTTTATTATTTTATACTAAGCTGAACAAGTTTTCTGAACACAATGTTTGGTTGGTTGGGTTTTTTTCTGGTAGTTCCTTATGATAATTCAGCATACTCTAATTATTTCTTAACACTCATCTCCTATCTCCTTCACCTTGATGGTGTTATATCCTGCTACACTATTTTTGATACCTGGTGGAGGGTAGAGGGGTTGTCTGCTTCTCTGTTTTGGTGGTGGTTGTTGTGGGTTTGTGTTATAGGTGGGTTTTTTCTTTTTATGTATAGTGCTTATCAGATTAATACAGCTGTACAGTGGTTCCCATACAACTGGTAGAAAAAGCAGAATTCAAACAGATGAAGGATGCCAGCTCAGCTGGCATTTATTTACAAAGAAATATTCTTACTGGTTGGAAATAATAATACTTTCTTATAAAGAATTCTGCCAAATCTTGCAATAAATATAATTAGCAAGGACAGTAACTTTGCTGTAGTCCAGTGACCACCCTGGTTACTTGAACAATATTCTTCTTCACCTTCAGCTGCTTTAAATCAATCTGTGCAAGCCAGTCCTGAAAACTGAAAACCTGCCCTCCCCTTCTCCAGTCTGGGGCCACTTTCCACCTCCCCCTCTTCACTGCACTGACCTGTCTCCCTTCCTCTCCTTTCCAAGAATGGAACTGTGAACTAACCACATCCCTGTCATTGGGACCTGAGTAACTCCTAATTGATAAACATCTGCCCACTTAAAAGCAAAAACTTATATTGCTTTGAGTATGGTTTCATTAATAAAACAGGCTCTTACTCCAGAGCAGCTGTGAAAAGATAAAACACTGCAAAATGTCCCTGATTCCTCACAGCAGTCTAGACTGTAGAATGACAGAGACCTTGGCCCTCCACTTGTCAGGCTTAGTAGAAATTGTTTTCCTTATGTCCAACTCCCTTATTGTTGCATAGCTTTGTGAAATAATTCAGTCTGGTTGTTACCACTGATGCTGGACTAAAAACTGTCTGTCACTGGTAATCTGCCTCTTATTTACAGAGAATGTACTCCTTCACTAAGTGCATAAAGTCTAAGGGTCACACTTTGAGCTGTGACATGAATGCAGTATTCAAAAGCTTTCAGCAGAAGTCAGGTTTGAAAATGGATTTTGTGTATTTGTTTTTACTATTTTACATTGACATACAGGACAAAGCAATAATCTTGCTTCTTCATCTTGGAATTCTCTGTCTTTCCTTTGCAAACATTTAAAGTTACACCTGAATGTGAAAAATAAATTTGAGTCCCCCCAAAAAAATGAAGCCTGGTCCAGATCAATGCTAAATTATTTGACATGTTAAAATCAAATTTTATGAACTTATGAAGGTATGAAATAGATATGAATCAAGGCTGAAAAACAGAAATGCAAACTGCTGAATTCGGTCATAAAAGTCTTTCTTGTAATGTGGAATACTGAATCTGCTGGAATTGATAATGACAAAGAAAACATCAGTCAAATTATTTAACAAAAACAAACAAACAAAAAAAGCAGCACTGTTTTTCATATTCCACTACATCAGTTTCCTTTAAAATTTAATATAATTAATTTGCACAATAGGTGAACATTCCAAGTCACTCTAATAAAAAAGTAAATGGAAAAAACATTTAACTCGGAACAGCTTCATAGAACTTTGAAGCAGTTATTTCATTAGCATTTTCATTATATTGAGGAGGTATTTCTGGGTTGCCCTACCTACAGCAATGTATGAAGACTAAGAATCTGACACTTTGGCAAGCAGGGGAACAGAATTATCAGAAACACAAAAGACCTCGTTTGAAGCATCTCAAAGTACTAAGTATTTCTGCAGCCAATGCTCTATGCTGGAAATCATTACAATTTACAATTTATTGTAAAGAAAACTACACCAAACCTTTTTCTTCCCCCATTTCTTTCTTCTGATATTGTTGCCTTTCTGAGACCTTCTTCCTAAGATATATATATATACACACACACACACACACCCTACAAAAGGCAGCTTTGCAGGTGGCTTTGTAGACAATCTGAAAGCATTGTAATGTGATTATTATAATAAAGACAGAGGGGCTAGAGATATCCAAAAACTACTGTAAGAACTAAATGCTCAAGTATTTTTGAGGAACATATCTACAAGGGGAGGCAGAATGGTGCAGTTACTCAAGATGATGGCAACTGTACTGGCTCTTTGAGCTGTAAAAGCCCTGTTGGTACAGTATTAAACTCAAATTTCTTTGTCTTTGCTACTACTTTGTCTACTATTTCTTTGTCTGTGCTACTACATTTTAGGGATCCTCAGCTTGTTTCTCTGTAAGGTGCTCATGAAGTGTGTCTCAGTGCTGAGTCAAGTATGCCCTGGTGCTGCGCTCCACATTTACATGGTATACGTACATTTCAGCTTCCTCCTCAGCTTACTCTAGACACTGTGACACTATCCCAGAAAACAAAACAGCATTTTAGGCCAGAACAGAATTGTTCTGGACTTACAAAGACAGCTTATAACAATTACCGTAGGTTTTCTTATGCAAATGGCCATGACTGAAGCCCTCAAAGTGTAAATCACTTCCTCTATTTAACCAGGTATAAATTCCTATACAAAAATCAGACTAGAAGACAAGCTCTACTACTTGTATCACCAAGGAGCAATATTAACCATCCTTTTCCCTAATTTTGGATATGATATAAAAAAGAATCCTAAGGTACAAAAAAGAGCTTTCAGGTGAGTTCAGTGAACAATTCTCAATAGAAAACGTAAATAAAGCAGAATAGCACCTACGGTGAGCAATCACTTACTTCCTAACTCTCCTACACATATAACTCAAGACAATCCATCATTTTCATTCTCAGAGAAACAGAAGCCCATTCTATTCCATTTAAATTGTCATGTTTCTTTATAGAGGTTAAAACATTTGTTCAATTGGCTACAAGATCAGATATCTCAGGATTACTATTTACTCATTTGCTTTTCCTTCACATCTGGAAATTGCAACTCCAAACCTTCTTACCACACACTGGATATAAAAATGCATATATATTTTTATATATATATGTATATATGCATATATACATCTATAAAATGTATCTAGATATACAGATATATGTATATATAGATATATATACACATACATATATATGCACATTTGTATAGAAAAGTATTTTAAGAAAAAACAATGTAGATAGTGAACATTAGCTAATATAATATAGGTGCACTACAAAAATGCCAGTGTTCCATTTTTTTCTCAGCTTGGACTTCCTGCATTCGTTTAACTCGATTTCATCTTAAAACAGTTTTCCATCTTTTAATTTCAAAAGGAACAAAGTTGGGTCAAGAATTTCTGATTGTATGATTATGTAAATATTTCCTTCTGCATCAGAATTTTAATGCATTAATCCTATCATGAAATATTCTACTTTACACAGACATAAGCAAAATGGAGCAAGTGAGTAATAAAACCCAGCAATACTGGATTTAACTGAAGAACTATACTTTCATTGGTGCTCTCTACATCTCACCTTCTTCCATTATTAAGCTCTCTCTCAATTCACTCTTGGAGAAAAAAAGCATGAGCTAAAGATTCAAGGAAAACACTGTTTTACAGATCAGGCTGCAATGGAGAAAAGCTCATTTTCCTCTATTTTTTCTACTAATTCCTCTATTTTTTGTACTAACCATTTGCAAAAATAACTTCTTTCATAATACGCCCATTTGAAGCAGACAGAAAGATAAGCTGGCTGCCCAGAGTGCAGTTTTAGGAATAGAAGTAATCAGCAGCTGCATTTAGCCAAACAGTTCAGACGAAGGAGTGGGGTTTTTTTATTATTTTGTGTGATTTGTTTGTTTGTTCGCTTCTTTTGGTTTTTTTCCCCTGAGTGGATGTTTATAAAAGTATATTCAGGAACTATGAGGTCTGGAAACACCCCATATGCCTTTACCTATTGGCAAATGGGCATTTCAATGCTTAATTTTTAAAGGAGGTAACACATTTGCTAGCTACATATATTACTAAAAGCAACAATCCCTATTAAATGAAGAAAATTGCTAGAAAGTTGTCTTGGCACAGAGTCGATTTACCTTTTCCTACAAGATCACTGGATACTTCAATAGTTACTTTCTGTCTTAACTTTTCCAGTTCATCATAAGAAGATTTAGATTTTCAGGAAAGCTGGGCTGGTTTGGGGTATTCTGGTTTTTAACTTTTTAACTAATCTCTGAGAAGGATGAGACTAACAAATGGATTCACAAAAGCCAGCATTTGGTTCCCAGAGCCTCAATACAGCTGGGAATAAATAGCTGCTCTGCACTTCGCAGTTCGGAATATATCAGTCTTCACTCTGCAAAGACCAGACTTTGCATACTTGAATGTCCTGCAAATCTAACAGAACTAACAGCATCCATGAAATTACTAATGTGCACACATGTAAAATAACATCTTAGCATTCGGGGGGCTGGGAGAGGACATGGGACAGGGACAAAAAACCAAACTAAAATACCAAACCCCAAACATCACAAACCTATAAACTATCCTTCTAGAGGATGTATAGCATGCACTTTTAATCAACAGATACAGCCAGAAAAGAAAACCTCAAGAGTACACATCACTTTTTACTATATAAATGCTTTTATGATCAAATGTAGTGATATTTTAGCTACTGTCAAGGGAGCAGAAGAAGAGAATGCTACGATGCATGGTTTAAAATATATAAATATAGGGCAATAATAGAAAGGACAAGAAAGACAACTGAATGAGTGTTTTATTGCAGTGTTAGACAGGAGTCCCTCCTGGTCTTACTAACCAATCTGCTCTTTATTAATGCAAGCTTTGCAAAATAGCTTCATCACTTCAGGCATAGAAAACTCTTCATCCCACATACACTATCTTGGTGTAGTTTAAAAAGGTCAGACAGCTATGAAAACTGACCTTTGACAATCTAAGCAGGAATTTGGCCTGCTTCCTTTTTCATATTAGAGGGTTTTAAGCAACAAAATAATAAATCACCTTTTTTTAAACAAAAAAAAACCCCAAAATAATAAACGAAAAACCAAACAAAACAAAAAAAAAAAAGATCAACACATGTCAGTAAAAAGAAATAAAAATTAATGCTAGGCAATCCTGAATGTAACTATGTTCTACTTATAAATACTTTTGGGTTTCTTCCAATTGCTCATCTTCACAACCCATCTTCTGAATATTCAACAAAAAGCAATTCAGACACTAATAGCTAGAATTATTTTTACACATCTTATCTAGTATTCACCAAATTTTTGACCATTTTTGCACTAAATCATGGAGCCTCTACCTGCACTCTAATGAGCGTTATCCACACTGATATGTATGTTAGTCATGCTCTACTAAGTTTTTCACATTATAAGATTGCCAACAGCAATCTTCAGAAAAATCATATCTCAGCACCTGTCCTAAAACACTAGATTAGTTACAAAATTCTGAGCTACTATACATTTCAGCTGACAATGTCTGTTCATTCTCTTTTTCATTCCGAAGCCCTTGAGCTTCACATTTTCAAGCTATTTTTCCAGAATTCCAAAGATTAGGGAACTGTTTTGTTTTAAAATGAAAGCAGGCAATATTACACAATCACGGGATTTCAAGGAATATATCAAATATGTCATGACACAATTGTGAGATAAAAATTGCATTTACCCTTTCTTTCACTTCTCACATTTATTCATTTATCGCCTCTCCCACACTGCTGTCTCTTTTTCCCTTTCCTTTTTTTCTTCAGCTTTCTCCCTTACCTTCACTTCTTTAGGGTAATGATGCCACAAAGAGTAGTCAATGAATCTTAAAGGTCTTTTCCAACCTGGTTGATTCTATGATTCTATCCAGAATTCATAAGCAGCTGCAGGACCTCATGACTGACCTTACTGGACTAGATGCGGACAAAGGCCCCTAACCCCTAAAGAAGTGCTTGTTCACCTATGCACAATATTATGCCAAATCTCAGCAACATTCAGGCTTGTGAGGTAGGGGCTGGCTTCATCTTCAGATGAAGATGTCACTGCCTGACAATGAAACAAGAATCAAATGGTTTCTTTACTTCTCACAAGCTTAATATATTGATTGACAGCTACTGTCTTGCTGAGAAAGGGGAACAGCTAATTCCTGCTGAATTCAGTACTCACCAGAGGCTAAGCATGGGTGTTAAGAGCAGAAAGAACAGTTAAGAGCAGGTTGGTAAGAGCAGAAACAGGAGAGCTCCTTCCCCAGCAGGAACCAGAGGCAGGCCGCTTGCTGAGGTCAGAACGAGGGCCAGAAGCCCCTGCCATTCACACTCACATCTGCTCAGCAGGATCTTGCCTCCAGGGGATCAGCTCCCAGCAGTTATGAGGCAGCCTGTTCACAGTGCATGCAGGAACACAACAGATTTCCCTTTGTGAGCTCCTTATGCTGAGTATCTATAACTGATTGTAAAGGAAAAGGTAAGAGCTAAGTGCATCTGTGCAGTAAGAAGTAGTGAATCACAAGTAGTTGAAGAAAAGACCAAAAGACACCTTCTGAGAGATGTATATATATATACATATATATAAAAATATAATTAATACCAACCACAGCTTCTAAATAACCAAAACAATTTTAGATATATTAACAATTTGGATGATTCTTGTCTCTTATTTGCTTATCAATAAGAGACAGCCTGAACTAATAACTCAGAAAAAGGAAAAGCTAGCTTAGAAGACGGACATGGTTCATTTGGCCCTTATGAGTCAAGCAATTGAACAGCTGGCTGTTGGATGAACAGCAGTACTTTCCGCTTAACGTGACATGTCGTGTCTGTTTACGGTACAAAGATTAATGCTGCAGGAATCCCTCCAAAACACTTACCCTGATGAAAAGGAATTTTATCCTTTAAATTTCATCTTGGATTTGAGTCATTACAAAAATTAAATCCCACACTGCAAAGTGTTTGATGACTGAGTCATAATTCATTGACATTTTAATATGCAAATAACCACATCGTTTCACAATGGCTGGATATGACTTCCAAACAAAGGTGCATGGAAAAACCCAGGCTAAGATCTGTAGTTTGCCTGACCTACACTGCAGTCATCACAGCACTTACAGCTTGAGCCCATTAAATCTGAAATCTATGAAAATTTCAGCCAGTTCAATCAATTTTACTGTATTAAATGAGCATCTTTGGTATGCATGTCATTTATGCTAGTTAAAACAGCTGGGAAAAAACCCCCAAACCATTCAAGAGTTCATAGGAAATACAGAAATTACATGACTCCATTGTAAGATTTTAATTCAGGCATAGTAGCTGCTTCATCAATTAACTGTTTTCCTTCATTTTTTTTCTAATTAATTTTCTTAGCAAAGTTGGGGTGGGAGGGAATCAAAATGAACTGCAGTTTAGAAAATAAACACAATTAATTCCCTTGAATATCTATCTAACTAGGATGTTCTTCTATACAGTTTTGAAGTGAGTCACCAGCTTCGGGTAAGTACTCTTTTAATCTCTGATGCTGAAGGTCAGTATCTGTTTCTGCCAGGTTACCATTTTGCCACTGTAAATGCTGATGATCAGCATTAAAGTTTGTATAACCTGCAGAATTGCATTCAATAATAAATAAACTTCAATTAAAAGTAGACATGACAGTTTTGGGGTTGTTTTTTTTTTTTTTGAAGTTATTTTCAAGTTGCATTTCTCTTTCCATAGTCTTTTCCCGCCACTGCTTTCTCATACTACAAGCACAAAATGAGTAAGGCACAAGTGCCTGAGATGACAGCCCTTTAGCTATAATTAAGTTCCTGTTACTGAATGCTAACCGTGCAATTTTGCAGGTAGCATACCACAGCCAAGCACAGTTACCAAGTGGTCTTTTGATATGTCTGTGGTTCTCTGGGTAAACAATTTGGGTCAGAACCAAAACCTCAGCATTCTCAGCTCTGAAGAGCACTGCAACTATATAGAACCAGACCACTTGCTAAGCAACTTTGGCTTTTACTGTTATGACAAAAAAATAAATACCCTAAACAACCAGGATTCATAACAAATGTGTTCACAAGGACGGTCCATTGGTACTCCTGCTACCTTTAGAAAGGCAATAGACCATTTTTTTATCCACAGTAATAGAATCAGGGCATCTTGCGGAATGCTCCTGTTCAAACTGCTCCTTTTTATTGTTGTCAGTAATCCAAAACAGCCATTCAAACCCTTCCAAATTAGGTAAAGCACAAGTTGACTATAATCAGCACAAGGTAATTATACTGCAGTGGAAGACAAATCGATGAAATGAACAAAGAATACCTGCTTTTTTCCTTTTAAAAAATAAAAATAATGGTGTGATCATCTGGATCATACTTCATAGCAACAGTTGTCCATTACGAGCAAATGCTCTCTCACCGCACACATTATGACAGAAAGATTGTGAAGCTAAACAATCTTGTCATAAATAGAAATTTTTCATGACAGGTCAAAAACATGCAGCATGCAAACATTAATGTTTTATATAGTTTATAAAAAGAAAATGTAATAAAATTTCAATATGTTTAATATGTTTCTGAAGGACTATGCGTAAGGGAAAATGCCTTTCACATAACACAGTGCTACACAGCACTGATTCACAATTAAACACATTCCTAGAAGATCTGAACAGCAAGTATTACATAACAATTAGAAGCAATCTGGATATATCAATTCAGAAAGCTGCCTAACAATATAAAATATTTTAATTCTGGCTAATAGAATGTGAGGTAACTTCAGAAACACTACTGAAAAGCTCCCACAGTTCTTCACTACAAACATACATGGCTTGGACAAAAGAGAGTCTTTCCTTACTGATATTATAAGTATTCAAGCTTATCAAGTATTAGCTTATCACAGGTTAACTTAAATTCCTGAAATCCAAAGCAGATGCAAAATTTTAGTTACCAAGACAACAAATATATACGGTTGGCATTTGTTGCCTAATCAATGGTTCTAATAACAAAAAGCTCCTTTTACTTGTGTCTTAAACAGCTTTTTGCTGGATGGCTTCTTGTATTATTTTTACATACTTTATGAAAGCAAACAGCCAGGAAAATCCGTAAATGCCTTCAACCACCTTTGAAACAGAGATGAGGATTTAAATGGAAAAAAAAAAAGTTAATGAAACTGTGGGCACTAGCCCAGAACTGTACTCCAGTCTCCTAGGCCTGACATGTAAAGAACAGTAGGAAATAAAGATATTATTTCATTGAGCCCTTCCATAGCAAGCAGTTCTGAACAGCTGACTGTCGGACAAATAGCAGCACTTACAGCTTAACTTTACACATCACTCCTGTTTACTATACAAAGCATATGCATACTTACGGCCATCTAAGAAAACAGTGAGGTCATTCATAAACTCATATCCAACGTGAAAACTCTGTATTAATTAATTTAGACAAGGAAATGTCCAATACTATCTTCCTGCTCTTAATATTCTCCCTTTGCAGAAGGAAAAACATCAGCTCATTTCTCCCCCTCTTCTGCCCAAGATACTTTAATTATTGTATTATTCTTTCAAAAAATCAGACAGGGAGTTTTGAGGGGATGGAGAAATTGGTTAGCATGAAGTGAATTGATTCAAACAGTTTGCTGAATTTCCATAAATATCTCAGAAATTGGTCTGAAGCCAATAGAAATAAATGATGAACACTTTTCCAACATAAATTAATCAGCTCACACAACTAAACAAAGGCTCAGGATTAAGAAACAGCTGTCTTCAGAAACTTAAAAAGAAGTTATATCTCCTACTAATTGCCAGAAGGCAGGTTCATCAAAACATCTGCCTTAATGAAAAATACACAACTAAACACAACAGCAAAAACATGACGTAGTTCGAAAGTACTACAGAACACAAACCTAAGATGTTTAAACAACAGGCAAATATTTGCAGGGTGCTGTGTAGAAAATGGTCTCTAATGCAAAGTTTATATGCCAATATAATCTCAAATGAGCCAAAAACTGGAAAATACACAAAGAAAACAGTACAACAAATCATCACAGCAATGTTTTTTTGGATAGGACCTCTGGTGTAACTCTGGTACAACCTCCTACTCTGGTTACAGCTACCATTAAGAGCTAGCTGGGTCTTTAAAAACCCCAAGCCTGCAAATACCGCAGGCCCCTGGGTAACCCATTCATTGCAGGAGACAAGTATATGCTCTACAAGTCACTGTAAAAATTAAATAAAAAATAATGAAACAAAAAAAAACTCAAAAGGAAGTTTCCTTATATCCTTTTTTACTAACTTTAGAAATCACTGCCTTTAAGTAAATATTTCACTATGGTACTTATTAAAATGATGAACAACTCATGCAAAAAAAGCTCTACATTCATAAAATGCCTCAAACTAGATATGAAATACGACCAAATTATTAGGGATTAATTTATTCTTGCAGGAACGTCAGGAAAAATTATAGCTCATCTCCCTGCTAACAAAATCATGAACAGATAAGTTCATTCAGCACATTTTGAACTTGACACAAACCCAGGTGAAGCTGAATCTACAAACAGTTGGTGTGTTCTGCAGAAAGCTACTGCAGTGATTTTCAGTCGTACTGTTTACCATTGCAACAGCTACAAACCAATCTTTAAACCAAAACTTTTGACATTATGGCTCAAATAGGAGTGCAATACTCATAATCTCTTCCATGCATTCTACTTGCTCCCTACAAGCAAGAATCAACTGTGGTTGTAATTTTTATGCCACAATTAAAACCAGAGAGGTATAAAATGTATGTGTTCACCATGAAACACGAAAAAAATGGGGAAACAAATAAAGAAGGAATGATCTAACCTTTGTTTACAAAGCAGTTAAGATCCAAAAAGTCAAGAAAGGTTGACTGAAGGTATTGCTTATTTTTCTGCATCACATCTTAGTTAACATCATCCAAAGTAAATTAGAGAATTTATAATTCCAGTATACATCAAGTGGGATCACAACTGGGCCAAAGCATCCGGTAACAAGTACAAGCAGAGGAATGTTGAATACGTGCTGCAGATAAGATGGAAAGTAATCCATCTGGCAGATGTTTTCTGAATAGCATAGCACACAGGATTAAGAAGTGTTCTGGTCTCAGCTCAAATTGTTTTTTGTGTGTTTTTAGAGAAGCAGATTATTTTAATTAAGAAATCATTTCCAGTCTTTCAAGAAAGATAAGAGTATACCAAACAAATGGCAATGCCTCCCAAAAATTTTACAGCAACAGGTCGTGTTCAAAAAACGCATTACAGAATATGGGGACACTAACAATTTTGAATGATGGCTATATACCCACGTATGCTGGCTTTCATATTTTAGAACAGGTAAACTGAGAGGAACCACATGAACAAATTAATTTCTAATGTTCAAGTTCTTCAAAACTGATAGGGCACTTCCTAGCAGGGATATGGTTACTTCAGATAAATCTGACAAAGTTTTGGGATGAGAAACCTGAATTAAAAAGAATGAGAGTCTAGCAACAGTCAAGTAATGAAGTCTTCAGACAAAGAATTTTAGTGTTTACATTTATATAGTTAAAAAGAAAAAAACATCATTAGAAGTCACGATGGCTAATTTAAGAAAGCATGAAACATTCACTCAATTTACTTATTAGTTCAAAGCATAACTGTCTCCCTCAAAACCTAGCATTATCAACAAATGTTTTACAAAGAGCTCCAAAACTATCTTACCCGTGATCTATTTCAAGAATGAGGTTCTGCAAACCTGGGGAAAAAACGTGGAATAAAAAGCTGTCACAATTTGAAGTGCCAGACTTATTTTCAGATTTGCCAGATTTTTGGTGAGTGGTGTGACAGAGCAAATAAAATTCAGAGTTTAAAGAGACTAACAAATGAAATGCCTTGTTTGGAAACTAACAGTCTGAAGCTACAGGATCAGGATGTAAAACTCGGGATGTGCTTCCGCATTTCCTATACTTAAAGTGTAGCGACATTTATTTTCGCTTACTTCCATTTTGCTATGGAAACCACCAAAGAATGTAAACAATTTATGATTAGCACATATAGAAAAACTGTACAGCTACTTTATGGTTAAAGAGCCAAATGAGCTACAAGAATAAATTCAGAAGCTGTGCAAGAGTAAACACTCTTTCTTAGGCCTTGATCCTAAATGTTACATATGAAAAAAAAACTCTTAAAACCCCTGCCTACAAGACTTTTCACAGTATTTGCTTACAGTTTTGTACATCCATTATTAATAATAATGTATATCCATACACATATACACTGATCCATAAACATAAGATATTTATGACATTCTTTAAAATAATTACGATACACTTTTATACTAAAAGTGAGTTCTTCCTACTTGCTTAATATAAAACCACACTGGTCAGTAACAAGTCCCTTGATTACAGGTAAATTAGACCAGAAAACCCCAACTAATTATTTTGGAAACCATTTAAATTATTATCAGGATTTCATAGAGTCTTCAACAAGCAAGGCCTAAATTCTTAGGTTGTGTTACTATAGAAATATATCTATAAATCCCAGTACTAAGCAGTTGTGCATTTCAGACTAAGCTATTTACTTAACTTGCCTGAATTTTCCTGGATAGTCTTCCTTTTCTTAACCTTTAAAATGGGTGAAAAAATGGGAGAGGAAAAAATTATTCTAAAACCAGTTAAATCCCACAGTCCAGCACAACCACAATATTCAGAGTCCACCATGATTAAAATATAGTCATTATTACATTAACACAAATCATAAAGTTTCAATTTCATCTGAGGAGAAAAAGATAGGTCATTAGCTACTATGCGAATGTGGAAACGCGGTTCTGGCTATTTCATCTTTCTTTTTGTGAACCTCCTCAGGCACATGAGCTAAGCCCAGTGTCTCAGCTGTTATGTGTGTATTGCTATTATTCCATGTCTGAATTTTAACAGCTGAGAAGCTGTAAACTACATAGCACAGCAAACAGCAGTGGCAGACATGTACAATAAAAGGATAAAATTAAGTGTTACCACTTCCAGGAGAAACTTGTGAAACAGAGCTATGTTGGAAAAGACCAACCAAGGAACAAACACACTGCAACAACCTAGTCATCAGAAAAGATTTTTAAGATACAGACAATTAAAGTATTTCAGAGGCTGCACAAACAAGGGGGAAAAATGAAACAATTTGATTGTACAAAGCAAACAGGAAAAGAGAGTAAGATGAACATTACAAATGCTTTCCTGTGGTATTTTTTATTTTAGTTTTAGTCTCAGTGTATGCTGAAAGACTAAACACATTAATCCACCTCCTTCTGTTCTGCAACCTCTTCCTCCTTCATCCATTAAAAAATCACTCACTAGTGCTAGGCCAAATCCAATAAAGATTTTCTGATAAACCAGAAGTTAGTAATGAGAAATGTTACAAATGTACATCCCTGTGATTATATTAATTGAATATGTGCATATATATATTGTCCTGAAAACAATTGCAACTACTTGCATAAAGACAGAATGAAGACTTGATGCCATAATACAGACATTTGGTTCAAAAAAACCCCCACAAAACAAATCATGAAACCCCTTAATATGAGCTTGGGCTTCTTAATTTACTGATTTACAGCAATTAGAGATGCAGTGACCTCAGCCAAATTATTTCAAAACCAGTTATTCTACTGAATTATTGTCAAAAAAACAAAACACTGCATTGGTTTTGTGTTAGCCCAGAGTTGGGCTCAGAACATTTTCATAGAGTTGGTGGGAAACAAATTTGATAGTAATGAGGTGGTGAAATGAACAGACTGGTCATGCATCCTTTCAGATGTTCAGTATGGGAAATGAAGAAGGATTTGATATTAAAACTGAGATACCTATAGATTCCTGATGAGTTCTACATCCTTATCTTTTCTTCCTTAGGAAATTACTCTGGAAATGAGCCAAGCAAAATCAAAGAACAATTCAATGTATGGAGTAAGTGGCAGAATCAGACTCTTCTAGGAAGAATAAGTGAAGGATTTTCCAGGTAACAAGCTCTTCTAGGACAAGGGCTCTAATTATGGGTACATGCAGTATTAAACAGAAGAAAGGATTCTAGGTCAGGTGGAAGCTACACAAGTTATTGAATCACACCTGAGTGCTACTACTACAAGAACAAAAATGCAGCTTCCTCTTTTGCAAAACACTGATTCAACTCCACTCTGGGAGCTTAAATAACACATCTAATTCTACCACCAAACTCCTTTTTTGATATTTAACTTGTACTGAAAAGCTTTAATGTATATAACATTATCTATAGCACTGGTTTCAAGTCAGGTCAGGTTTCAGGTGTCCTTTCAGAGCTAGCATAGCAGTATGTAGACACAGGTTCCAAACTGCGTGCTAATTTGTCACAGATACAGCAGCATGCCAGTGTCTAATTCAGACCAGACTTGTACCACACAGAGATCTGGCAGCGAAACCATTGCTTCTGTTGAGAAACTTGAGTACTACAGGAATACAAAAACCAGAAAAGTCCCTGGCCTTAGAACTCTGCAGACCCAACAGATGCCTACTATGACTGGAAAGCTCAAAATAAGCAAAGACTGAGGCAGTTTCTCTTATTTGCCTGGACTGTTCTGCCGCATTACATGGCAGAAATATGTTAGAGTGCTATTTGTTCAAGAGAGGACAATTTAAAGCCATGCCTTTAAGAGGACATGTAGCACAAGAACAAAAAGAATACAGAACTAAACGAATAGTTTTTCAGCGTTAGCTTAGTTGCTTCATCCTTTTTTTTGATTTGCTAAATATAAAAGTAACCTTTTTCCAGGAGTGTCCAGGAAGGACACTCTTCACAGCACTGGGTTCTCAAGTTATCTATATACATTTGATACTATGGTTCATTTTTCGAGCTACTACTTATGAAAAAATGATTCAATTACATTTTTTTCCTGTACGATGAAAAATGAGCTACAAACAGAAATCCCTACTCTCGTTACTGAAATGTGCATTTTGAAAACAGGCAACACATGTACAAGTAGTTTCTGTTGGGCATACCAAAGCATAAGAATGCTACAGATAGCTAAATAATATTTCAAGCAAAATGTAACAAATATTACTATAAAATACAATGGAAATATGAGGCATGATTCAAGGTATTATATCTACAAATTGTTTTATTTCTTGCATAAAATAAGCCTGTCACTCTGTGAGTAACTGCACTGTGTTTTTTCCTAAAGATACTAGCTAGTTAAGTCCCACTGAACTTGCAGAAAAACACATCAACCCATCAAGGATGCAGCAGGAAATGATAACTCATGAAAGTCCGTGACATATACCAGTATTTCTCAACATCTTTAGGAAGCCAGTTTCTACAGCCCTGAACATCACGTATACAGCCCAGTATCATTTAAAACCTGAGCTAACTTCCAGTGCAGCCTTCAAAATATCAGGTACAAAGCCTAGGACACAAAGGAGTGATTTATTTTTTCCAGCATACTTTTCCTAACAAAGGAAAGACTGCAGAAAACATGCAATGTAATTGAGAGCTTTGTCCTGTTTAGCATTTCTTCATGGAAGCATTCAGAACAGTTTAGTGTTAAGAGGTATCTTAATCTTTCAGGGTGAAAGGGATGCTGTTTTGTTTCTTATTTCTTGTCACTAGCAATGCAGGAACACAGAAAAGATTTGCAAATGGAATATTCAAAAGCATTGAAGCAGATTTAAGAGAATTTCACCAGACACATTAGAAAAGTCCATGTAGAGTATGCTGATAGAATGACTAAATGAATACTATCTCAGAAGGTCTACTCACAATACTTACACAAGAGATGCAAACATCAACGCAAAGACCAGCACCTCCGTGACAGATCTGCAAAAGTTTCCAAGTAACTTCCTGGCACGAAGTGCAATAAAAGCATCATATCTCTCTCTGTTATCTCTGGTGTTTTAGGTTAGTGTTCCACTACAAAGGGGACAAATTTTATTGATTTGACAGATTTTAATATTGGGATTATTCTTCTCCAGTTCTCCTACACTTACAAGATAATTCTACAAACAGTTGAATTTCCTACTTGCCTTCACTCTTCAATACTAAGTTTTTAAAGGATGTGAATTCCTTTTGATATTACTATGGTAAGATGCCAGAAATTTGACGAGACATGCGCCAAAAATTAACTTTTCAGAAGCTATTCCAGACCATCTGGAGAAGATGCATTTCAAGTACAAAATAATTAATACCACCTTCACTAAAACACTAAGCATACAGTAGTCTGGCCTTTCCTTTGTGCAATTAAAAGTTTTGAAAGTATCAGATTGGTCAGACCAGATTATGAATCACTCATAACAAAATAATTCTATTGGGGTTTTTTTACACTATTAGGTTTGGGGTTTTTTTCTTAAACATAGTGGTGTTGTCTTCCTTCAAGTTGCTGATTACAACTTTAAATGCACAACAACTGTGGCCTAAAAATTCACTTTCAGAAAAAGCAAAAATGAAACTCCTGACCTCATCCAATGCGAAATCATAACTAAAATAATGTGTTCATGGCACTTTATGTGGACTTCTGAAAACACTGAAAGTGCAGATGGAAACCATAAGTAACTTCAACAGACAGAAAAATTCCTCCTTATCTCATGTTTTGTCACAAATGATGCATGGATTGGAAACGAATTCTGTACCTCAAATCTGCAACAGATGAAGATTGGAGGATAGAAGAAGAAGGTATATGCAGTCACCTGCACAACGCTTACCACTGAGTTACACACAACGCTTGTGTTTCTAAGCAGATACATCAGCTTCAAAGTATGTTTTATAAACACAAGCCTATTGTGTTGTCTCAATGAAATGCTGTGATTCACAAACTCCTTATAAAATGTCCATTAATGGCTTACAGAAATTCACTAATACTGCACAAAACTTGACAGCACCTCAACAGTGATATGCTTTTTACATTACAAGGAGCCATTCCCATCCCCACAATGTACAAAACTGACACTGCAAAATAAGGTTCAAAACATGTTTGCCTACATTTCTGAAGGAAACCATATAGTTTAGTAACGACAAAACAAACTTCTGTTTTATTTATTATGATCATTTATGAACTGACACAAAATCTGAGCAATCACAAACTCTGGAAACAATCAGTAGCCTAGGAAATGACTTCTTAAGGATATTAAACACCAAGCAGGACAGCTTACTAGTTTCATTAATCCAGTAAAATAAGAAGCTGCAAAATAAGAACACAGGTTGAATTATTGTTAATAATCTACAAATAATCTAATGAGTTCTCCAAAGACCATGACAATAAAGATGATGCAAATCAACTATTAATTATTTCAACTTCCAGCAGATCATCTCCTCCATCCCTCCCAAATCAGTAACAAATAATTGTTTTAAAGAACCTATCCCCAGAACAAAATATGAATGAATATCAAATAACTTGAGTGAGACATGGAAATTCTTTCTATACATGTGCAGTATTTTGTTACCAAGGAAGAAGAAAAAAGAGACAATCAGGCCCAGCTTCAGCTATTCTCTGGGCTGCAGTCTTTCTGTGCTCAAGCACAGAAACTACGCCTTCCTTCTCAAATTCAGTTAATCTTCCAATCTTAACCTCTGTGTGATTTCCCAGTGCCAACACTTCCTTTTTCAAAAGCAAGATTACACCAGGAAAAGAAGTTGTGAGGAGTCTAAATAAGAACCTTTTTTGAATTGTTTCTGGGGAACATTTTGAAGCATTAGCTAGACAGATCTTTCACATGCTGACTAACGCCCTCCCTTCCTAATGAAGAGGGTCACATAGACACATGTGTTCAGAGTGCTGCTACAAAAAAACCAAAAACCAAACCAGCAAACAAACAAAAAAAAAAATTACTGGTTAGTTGTTTAAAATTCACCTCTTTACACCCAGCATTCTCCACTATCCCTAAGAATATAAAACTCCAGCAGAAGAAACAGGCTGATCAGCTTTCCCTCTCCATCACACCCTGCTCAACTGTCATCTGTTCTGAGGTACAAGTCTTTGAAAACATTCAAGGCAGAGGCATTATTCTGCTATGTGCTTACACAGCACCTAGTACAACAGACTCTGAAATTAATGCTTTTTGGTCCTATTCCAACTCAATGAATACACCAACTGCTAAATCATCATTCGAAGAGAAAAAAATGTTTTAAATCACTTTTTCCAACAGGTGGTCCCAGATTTTGGGATTAGGGGTTACTGAGCTGAGAATCGCCTCATAAAAAGCACCTCTCTCTAGAGCGGTTCATAATCGCAGGGCACAGCTCCATCCATTCAGGATCCTTATCCAAAGAGATTTTGCTGCCCTCCTGTGGCCTGTGAAGATTTTAAGCTCTCAAAGTCACACACGCCCGCAGCCGCACGGCCCAAACAGCTAAGAAAAAATTATTCCACTCGGCCAGTTCAGACTTTTTTCTTGAAAGCCTGATTGCACAGCTCAACATCATACTTTGAAGAAAGTAAAAAAGCCAAAGAGCTGTTGGTAACGAAAGTCTCCTGATGCCTCTGCTTGAAAGGACTGCTTAGGCTTTGTAGCAGAAATAGAGATCAGTCATGCTCACAGTTGAGTTGACAGACTTACAACTCAGCTGTCCTTCAGTTAGAATGTGTAGAAAACATCAATGCAAGTGACCTATAAAAGTACTGCAAAGAAAGGGAAAAAACTTAACTTTAGATCCTTGTGTTGATTATGCTACATAGCTATATGAATTATGAATCCCCATACACTCATACGGCAAATGAATGACACTCAAAATAGCTAAAGGACGTAAGCTGTATGGTGGTTACATTCTATCATCAATGTACTTGGGATTTAAGCCTAGTGACAAAACTTGCAAAACAATCCTCAAATAAGCAGTAAACACATTTTACACCAAGAAAAACCAGAATACTGAAGGAGATTAAGTATCTTTTTTAAAGGCAATGCTGGTGCTACAAAAGATCAATTGTACAGCAGCTGGAATACTAAGATACTGGTATATTCTGAAAAAAAAGAAGACTGATGTCATCAACAATTTAGTATTTCATGCAATAGCATATTCATAATATTTGCAGACAAAGAAAGGCATTCACTTCCCCTCCTCCTCATATTCCAAAAGTGGGCACATCATTACAAATGCATGCTGAAAATCAGGTACATACAGATTCAAAAGTGGACAAAATACAAGAATGAATTTGCTGTAAATTCAAACATTATATATAGTCTGTAGTAAAGTTCACATCTCCTAGTGCAAAGAGCGAAATTCCAGAAATAGGACTTGAGCTCTTCCTTGTAAGGGCAGACAAAGTCTATTTTGACCTATTCAGAAGCAAGGTAAAATAAATGGAACATGAACAAAAAAGCCAGCATTTCTCCATCTAATTATCTGTTTATATATTTTTGCTGAAGGTCTAAAATAGGCAGATTTTTCTGACAACTAGCTATTCAGCTGCCACGAGGACTTTCTAAGGGCCAGCACTGCATGCATGGTTGGTATCTCTGCAATTCAGATTGGAGACCATATATTATAAAATGGCAACACTAAAAACAGGACACGCCCCTCCCAAAACCTTGTGTAAAAAATTACCTGTACATCCATGCTACAGAGTACTTAGCAGAAACTTGTTCTCTAAATCTCTGTCTTAAGAGATAAATAATACAACTTTGGGGCTCTGTTATTCCATGAAAAAGGAACACAGAAATATTAAAAAGGGGGAAAGAAACAAGTAAATTCTACTACAATGATATCAGGAGAAGAAAGACCAAATAGCTTAAATGAAACAAAGGCCAGAGTTACTTAGCAAGCTATTGAACATTCATTAAGGATTCATCAGGAAGACACAGAAAATTAATTTAACACTCCTGTTAAAAAACAAACCAACCTGCTAGTTGTCTGTGATTTAGGGGTTGTGGGTTTTATGTCCTCCTGTTTGTGTGAGAACTTCAGCGACAAAAGGGAAAAAACCCCACAGTCTAATGAATAAAATCACTTTTTCTGTCTAGGGCAGATCACACTCAAATTCTGTCTACATGCAGCCGGCTTAAACCAGTGACTGTCAAATGCAGACAAGTAGTAAAAGTTCAGTGATTAATCAAGAACATACTTTAATTTAACTGTCAGAACTAAGACTACTTGTAAATTTACAAAAACAAATCATGAAGAATTGCCTCCAGTTCCTAATTCATAAATCCCTAACACATTTCCACTGGCAAATTGCAGCATTTAATTTTAATTCTATAGATATGTTCAGTAAACAAACACAAACCACAATGGGACTGAAAAAAGCCTCCACTGAACTTTATATACTGCATTCTATAAAAGAAATCTCAGAAGCCTAACACACTCACAATTAACTAGGGCTTGCGAATTTAAAACCACAGCTCTAGGGATTAAACTTCAACAAAAACTGAGCTCCTGTTATAGGCATACTCAGTATAAAGTGCTAAGGCTTCAGTGATTCTCTGAGGGTTTATACCTATTGTACAAAATAAGGCACTAAAATAATGGTGGCACTTTTCAGTATCATTATAAGCCCTATGGAAAGTCCATCAGTCACTCTCACCATAATAATTTCTTACAGAACAGACCAAACACCAATGAGAATGTGTTCTAACTGAAGCAAAACACAGCTGTTAGAACTTGACATTATTCTTTATAGCATGATTTTCAATAAGATACACTAGCAACTGCTGGTTTTCTTTGCAGATTTTGAATATTTCAGAGGTTAAGCATGTTATTCAGATCAAAACTTCACTTTAAAAATGCAACAGCCTTTGAGCAAACATAAATAAACTGAATTTGTATGCCTCATAACGCAGATGTATTGTTTCAATTAGGCATACAAACCTTCTATGTTTCCAGAAAGTGTTTGTTTCAGTAGCACATTGTACTTGAAAATCATCATTACATAATAATTTAACTTGTTCATATAATAGCTTTGCCTCCTGTCTCCAAACAGGCATCTTAAAAATATAACATACTGCATGATGTTATAGAGAGAGCACAGTAATAATAGGAATAGGCACAGTATGCCATGGAAGAGTTCTCTGGTTTGTTGGCATGTATAATTTATTATTTCCAGCTACACATAAAGAATTTTTGTTTAAAAAATTGCACCCAAGCCCCCATCAAAATTGTCTTCAGTCCAACTATGCAACACTGTATCCCGGAACAGACAAACAATCCAAAGAACTCACATATGTAAGAGAAATCTAAAATTTGCAAGAATCTTTTTAAGATAAGCCACATAAAAGGAGAGTGAAATTGCAATGACAGGTATCACTTTTATTACACTTATCACTCTCAGCTATCAATATTGCCTACATTCAAGCCATGAGCATTTCCCTTTTTCCTTTGCTACTGAAAATTATTTACTTCACAAGTATTTAGAGCATGAGACAACCTGGTTCCATTGCCACTGCAGGTTTTCCAGGTCTTGAACTGAAAAATACAATACAATACAATCATAAATGTAGTTTAAAAACAGCAACTTTAAAGAGACGTTAATGAGAAGCAGCTTCAGCTGAGTTCCCCTTGGACTGTTATCCATGTGGCTTGCAGGCAAAGAGCTGTCTGATACAGAAAACTCAGTTGAAGAAGGATGAGTTCCTGCTTCAGGATGCTAAAGACTCTGAAATATGCTACAAACTATTAAAAAAAAAAAAAAAATCTTCAAAGTATTTTGGAAAGTTCTGACAGGCTTGGAAAGGAAATAGAGAACTTTAAAGCATTTCTTTTAACTCTTTTTGGTTTTACAGAATAAATGACTTCCTGGATCTCATTTTAGAAACACTGTTACTTTTAACATTTGAAGTAAAACACATTATGTGCATCTCTCAATTACCAAGATTTTGATAAAATACCAGATTCCCTGAAACAGTTTTGATTTTTAAGCATCATGCATTCTCATCTCAGAAAGCATCTCCAAAAGGTAATACCAATACAAAAAGCAGAACAAACTAAACTACTGTGGCCTGTCTTCACAAAATGATCCTAAAAGCAACTTGGATATATTGAATCAAGCCTGGCAACAACTTAAATCAATCTGCATCTAATAAAGTGTTTATTCCACAGTTATTATATTAGTCAGTTCTATTAGCAATTACAAACAATTTTAATATGGACCCAAGTCCACAAACTTTACAACTGGTTAAAAGATAATTATATTATTTAATGCTGTTTTCCTCCAATGTTGTTAAAAAAAAAAAAAAAGCAGCCACCATTAAACCATCAATAATCCTTAATCCCATGAATTTAGGGAATTATTGATAGCCATTTGGTGTAAGAGTAAGATCCAAGGAATCAAAATATCCAGAATACAGGGGACTCAGTTGGAAGCCACAGAAGAGAAGGAAAGAACAGTAGGTATGGAGCAGCAAATTACTGACACAGTACTCAGTATTTGCAAAGCACTTACAATGAACGAACTCAGTCCGTGACAGCTGACCCCAGAGTACAACCCAAATTGCTTTGCAATAATATACATAAATGAATCGCCAAGCTCAACACTTGTCCAACTGTAAAAAAAAATCTGAGGTCCATATGCCAGTGAATTTTTATTTAGCAGATTCATCTCTGCCAATGAAGGAAAACACTCTGGCTGCCCTAAGGTATTTTAACAATTCCAATGTAGCAGTGTCAGCAAAATATCTGTAGTTCATTTTTCTTTCTGCCAGAAAAGATTTCTATTACAATAACCCTAATATATGTTGGTCAGTAGGTTAAAAACAAAACCTGGCTTGCAAACAATTAATGCTACAAAGAAAACATTAGCATTAGCTCTGTGTGACAGTTGTGGAACACTAAGATCCCCCTCCAACCGGGAAACAAGTTTCAGTGCCTTGTGGTTTCAATGACGCATTTTCAAAGAGAATAAGACATTGTGACAAACATCTCCTCTACATACATATTCCACCAAGAGTGAAACCCCAAGATGGTGAAAATTTCCATCTTTCCATATTCTTAATTCATAAACAGTTTATTTAAAAATAATGTAAGGAAAATTTTCTATCCTTCATCTCGCCAAACATATTTTCATGTCAGTTCTCAAAGCCACATACTAGACTTACTCATCATTTCTCATCACACTCCAATGATTTGACATAACCAGTCATAAGAAATTACGTTCAAATAGTTGCACCTATGCTTTTGCCAAATAAAACAATATCCCCATCCCCAAAATGTAGCATTTCCTTTTGGGAAAAATTACCACCACTACCAAACATAAAGAAAGGTGTCACAGTAAGAAGAGCTTCATCCTCATGTCACCATTCTTTCTGCAAATCAGACAAGATCTCTATTTCTAATGTCAACATTTTGTACTGTATACATAAATAACTGAAGATGGCATCTTTAGTAAGATTCATATTCATGCATATATTAAAATACTCCTATTAATAAAAGCAAGCCTCTCAAAAAAGAAAAGAAGCACTGAAGATCAAAGTCTCATCTGACACAAATTATTTAGGAAAAGAAGACACAAAGGCAACCTTTCAAATACTATATACTTCTATTTCCTGCTTCTTTCCCATACTAACCCAAACACATCCCCCCAAAAAAAACCCCAAAAAGCCCAAACAACAACAAAAACCCACACTACAACCCCCCAAGAAACCATTTGCCATATATTATAAAATTCTCCTGTGCCTTATAAATCAAGGTGACAAATCTCAACAACCATTTAAAGGACACCTTAATGTCTCAACAGTGAATGTTTAGCTTTCCAAATTTTGCCTCATTTCAAAAGCCAAACATTCTCACCTGAAGCCCTGAATGGAAATAAGGGGCAAGTATCAATCAGGATCTACTTTTATTCAGGCAGTTTCTGTGACAGTTTTATACAGTCACTTAATTTGGCCATCAACTTGCCACTGATCACAAAGCAAGCATAAATCAAACTCAATCAGAGTCATTCTGCCTTCAGCTAGGCAGGTATACACTGCCTTGCAACAGATTAACACCCATTCTTACACCTGTGTGCTGGAAGCAAAAGATGTGAAAGTCCTTTTCTTTTTCCCTTCCAGCTATTTTAAATTCGTACATGGAAAATTTCACCTCCTCAATGAAGCACTTGATCCAATCAATTCAGTACAAGGAATCAATTTCTCAGTAGGAATAATAAAGCATATAAAATACTTGACATGTTCCACTAGGAGTCATGTTTATACATAATCCATTAAAATGCACTTGTTTAGGAGAAACCATTCCTATGAACAGGATCATCTTCAACATTAAGGGGCTACGTATCTTCTATTAATTGTTAAAAGCAAGCTGCACTTGTAAAATGCATTCATTTATTTTGATCTAGTCTTATTTATTTGCCTACACGTTTTAAACTGACAACTTCTACCTCAAACTCTTACCTCCTACTGCGCACGCACTCCTAGTTTTTAATTATAGTGGTCCCTCCCCATTCAACTGTCAGTAGCTGTATCACAGCTAAGGCGCTCTTTTCTGGTCTACTACAATTCCTTCATTTAAGGAAAAGAAAAAAATTATGAGGAAAAGGGCATTACTCACAAGCTTACAGAACGTAGTTTACTACTTGCTACATCCATTCTGTGAGCAGTTTCCCACTTTGGAAAGAAGAGTGTAAGTTAAACACTACTTTTTTTAAGTGAACACCATCCCATGCACACTTTGTCATGCTAGCTAGTAATTTCAGAATAAGATACCGCAAGTAAAGCACTTTTAAGTAATTCCTGCTTAACAAGTATTTCAACTGATGAGAACAGAAGTAAGGGTTTGTGAGACTGTGAGTCAGTTATTTCCCATTCCCAAATTTCACAGTTGCTGTTTTAAAGAAAAAAAAAAAGATTCTTGTTAAAAAAATATGACATTTCTCCCTTTGTGTCACAGTGAACACAATGCTTGATGAGAAAAGGCCAGTACCAAAGACTTACATCCCCATATTTCATCAGAATAATAAAGCAGCAATGAGTTATCACTCTCCACCCTCACACACATTCACTTTCCCTCTCCCCTTGATGTGCCTTGGGTGAGGCCAAAGGAAGCACTTCTGATCATAACAAATCAAACTGATTTTGATATCCACAAAGCCTTTAAAGTGAATAGGAAATTAACCTGAAGACAAGGAATGGTTCCATACACACACGAGATGAGGAACACAAGCAAAAACTCCAGGGTTGACTGAAGTTCCAAAAGGATCCTTTTCCACTGCTGCCTAATATGAACTACGAAACCACAGCCCCATTTCTTTGTTGGCCACAAATCTAATTAAATATAACCTCCCTTTTCCAAGGCCTCAGGTTTAATCAGCAGTAGCACACAACTTCCACTCAGCATTCTTATTTCAACAAACCCCTCTTCCCAAAACTTCAGTCACTACCTTGTCTGGTAAAAAATGGAAACATTTTCTATACTGACTTACACCATATGATTATTTCCCTGCAGTACTGATGCAAGGACCTCATTTCCCTTCAGTCTCACATTGTGACCACTTACACTTTTGTATTTTGACCTGCCACGCTCTTCTTTTACTGTCTGTACACATTCACAACCGTATCTACCTTTACTTCTAGATGGAAATGTGACTCCAGGAGAATCAATCCCAGAACTTCCACATACATATAACAGAAATTCCGAGTTACCTAAGCTGACACAGAGCAAAGAAAGTGTATCACATATGCTATTAAATTAGGATTTCCCAGCAAACGAAATTTCCTGTGGATAAAGAAACAAAGTGAGTTTTAACTGAAACATCTCCACTTTGTCTCAACTGCTATGAACATTAGTAAAAGGAAAATTTATTTACCAGTTATAGGAGTAATGTGTTTGAAAGCTTGAATTTCATTACTCAAATCTAGTTTAAAACCCTGTCAGATTCAGTGACTATTTTCTTATCACGACAGGTAGGATTTAGTAGTAAAATACTGGAAATTCAATTCATTACAACGATTAGGCTGTACTAGCAAAAGAATCAGGAAACTGAGAACAGTACCACTTAGAACAGCAGAGGTAAGCATGCAGATGTATCCAACTGAAAAGCAAAATCAATTCTCACATCAGGAAACTTCTTTTTATCCTATGTGACTCTGCTGCTCCTGGACTAAAACCACAATGATTTGGAGGTTCCCTAAATTAGAACATGGCATCAGCATCACTCTGATCTTGGGTGGAGACAAACGAAATCTCCCTCTCAGCACCTGCTGAGCTAGTAAATTCTTCCTCAAAATTTAACTGAAAGGCCATTTCAGATATCAACATCATGAGTAACTATTTCAGCAAATGTAAAAAGAGAACGAGTACACACAGACACAAGCAGGAAACAGCAGGACTTGATTGCTCCCCCAGTCAAATCTAGTCCTTCCAGCACAAAATTTTCAAACATATATTCAAAATGTGTTCCTGCATGTTATGCATCTTTTTCAAAATTTTCTTTCAAATAGAAGAAATATTTAGCCAAAAGTATGAACTAAAATTTACAGCCAAAACCCTGAGCACTGGAAATGAGTAAAAATGTTTATTCACTTCCAACAAAATACTGGAACTTGTCGCAGAACTTACACACACGTAATCCTCCCTAAGCATTCCAGCAGTCAGACTACAGAGCTATTTTAACGTAAGAAGCATATCCAAAACATTCACATAAGGTCTAAAGAAGCATGACATAATGCTGACAGATGCAAACCCAAGTTTTGGTTTTTTATTTTCCTTTCATGCAGAACGAAAGAAAGGATCAATCATTGAAGCAGGGTGTGTAACTTCCCAGTAAGGGTACTCTCAGGACGAAACCAGAGGTAAACAGTTAATGTTAGGAGGACGGACACTATATAAAACTGTAAGTCTACTCATGGTACACATAAGGGTTTTTGTGCACTACACAGATCCAAACCAGAGGAAACCAACTTCAAATTTAATCTAATTTTTATAGCTTTTTATACAGGCTTCTATTCACACAGATACTAAACAACGTATTAGTCAAAGAGCATCTGTATGTTGCATGTACATTTCTGTATTCTTTAAATCAGAAGTACTATGCCACTGAGGCTAGACTGACTGTAGTATCTAATTTATGGTATTTACACAAAGAGCACAATCTTTTTTCTTCCCTGTATAAAGGAGTTATTGTCCACTAACTTTTTACTGCCTGACAGTAGGTATAAGAACTTTTAGAGGAAATTCTACTGTGTAGTGAAAGAGGTATTCAACATTCACAACACTAATGAAAACAATAAACATTATGATAATCCAGTTTTTTCTCTGTAGAACGATGGCAACAAACTGCCCTGAAATCCAGCAAAAAAAAACAAACACTACAGGACAGGACAAAAGGAAAGACTCACTCATATGTGGCTACCAACCTTTGCTAATGAATATTATTTTCATCAATCAGTTGCTGCTGCTTTGGGAAACACAGTCCATGTACAATATTCATGACAATTATATTAACATAATTTAGTCAGAATTTACTGTTCTATATATAAAGATAAGTTCAAGAAAGTAGGGAACAGCGAGGAAAAATATGGTTCAGAAACAAGGTCAAGCTTTTACTCCCAGTTTGACCATCAGCTGTTGATGACCTGAGGGAAGTCATCTCACCATGTGTATCAAAGAGACTGAATTTTAGAACAGATTTAAAACCGCTTACCTGTGTTACCCAGCTCTGGAATACACTGAAAAGTGATGTAACTCTCTATGAAACAGTTAAGTAGCTTTTCCAGAAGACAGCACCATTAAATACATATACACATACATAAAACCCCCTCACCTTCTCCAGGACTGACTGCAGATGGTAGATGGGTCCAGTCTAGGGTCCAAGCGGGGCATGGATGAGGAGCAAACTTTGCTTCAACACCATTCTCCTATGAGAAGAGGGAGGGGACAGGACTTAAGGCTCTGATTCTTTACCCACCAAAGTTGGTAGCAAAATACCTACTGAATTTAATGGCATTGGATCAAACTGCGCAACTTTCTTTCAGCCTAACTGAAACTGAACACACAGTTGAGTCTGCATTATTAGATTCAGATTATGTATTTTTCATTCTCCCAAGAAAGCTCTGTTAATTTTCTTTAGGAAATGCTGTCAGCCTCTATTAAAAAAAAAAAAAAAAATATTGAGAGTTATGGAACATGATGGAGAATTTTCTTTAACAAAATTTATTATGGTTCCCAGATGTTCAAAGCTCTAACCAAACAGCAAAAACCCAACAGAAATGATAGAATAATGAGGTCAAACATAGAAGCAATGTTTTTTGTCATCTGTCATATAAATAACTTTAAAAGAGGAATATAATATTGCAATTCAAACAACAATTTACTTTGATTATTCAGAATTATTGATAGGGCTTCCAGCAGTCCTACCTTTGCTCAATTCCTGAATCAACTGTCAAAACAAAAGCGTAAAAATAATTTCTAAGTCAATGCGTATCAGACAGAAGATAGGCAAAAGGTATTAAACTGCTCATGGCTGTCAGACTTTGCTTTTGCTATTATAATAAATTTCACCTATTCCAAATCAAGCAGATTGTTACTATTAAAAATAATTCATTAAAAAGCAAAAATTACCATTAACTTAGTCATAGTTGGCCTTGGACCACCTATAAAACGGCTGTCTTCATTTTCCTCTTCTAATTCATCAGGAACTGAAGGGAAGTCTTGTAACTGTTCCTCTGAAGCAGACATCAACTCTGAAAGCTGGAGAAACTCCATATTGCATTTGGTAGCAGCTTGCTTTACTCCAGGTACTTCTTGAACTCTTTGATACCAGCTGGATATCAGAGGCAAATTTAAAAGACTTTTGCCTTGGGTTTTGCAGGAAACCTAGAAAAATAAAATGGAAAGGTTACTTGCTACTGTAAACTTCTTCTTACAAGGCACAAGAAGGCATGAACTACAGAAATGAGCTCAGCTCTATGCCAAGCATGCTTATTCATAGCAAGATGGCAATGCAAAAAGCTAGCTAGTTAAAAGCTCAGGCCTGCAGGTGCAATTGCCAGTTGGCTACTTAGACTTTATCTGTAATTGCCACTTGCTTAATAGGACGCAAAGGTTTACATGATCAATTTTAATCGTAATTTCAATCAGTAACAGGAAAACACTACTTAAATAATATTCTTAATTATCTGCTATTTCTTAGCAAGGGAATAATTCATTTTTGTTGGTAATCACAAAAAAACCCAACGAACCAAACACAAAACCCCTACAAAACAATAAACACAAAAACCCCACAAAACCAAACAAGACAAAACCCCAAGCAGTAATTTGAAACAAACACTGAACTCTATGCAAGACACTATAGTACCTGAATGCTGCTGCTTCCCACAGGCACCCTACAGCCCTTAAAAGCTCATCTACTGACAGCTGTTTTGCTGGCAACCCAACCTTAAACACCTTTGACTATGTGGTAACAGCACAACAGGCACTGGCACACATTGTCCCTGATCTTTATGGACGTCTTTGCACTACATCTGTGACTTGGGTTTTTTTTAATAGCACTGAATCCAAAACTTTTTATTTAGGTCATATATATACTCAAGGTATTTACCATCTTAACTTCATATACAAAAATGGTAATTAACAGACTTCTTTGCTGAATTAAGTATATATGATGGTGAGACGAAGCAGCTTTCAGCAGAAACAGAATTTTAAGTGTAAAGAAAAAAGGAAAAAAAAGACCTGCTTAATTAAGAATACAACGTGTATATTTCAAAAAGATACCTAAATCATATTTTTAGATGAAGATCAGCTAATTTTAAAGAGGATGCATGTGATGAGCTTAAGCAATTTTTGTTCAGGTTCCCAAATGTTTTGGAATGGTGAAGAACATCCTTGTACAGGAGAGGCTGTGAAGTTTCAATGCTTAAAGTCACTCAGACCCTGATTGGATATGGGCAAGTGGCTCTAGCTGACCCTGCTCTGACAGGAAGGTTACATAAAATTACCTCCAGAGGCACCCTCCAACCTCAATTATTCTGTGATGCTGTGCCTGCTTTAAGTAGAAAATTAAAAATCACCATTACAGGAAAAGGCAGAAAAGGCCATAAGGAAGCAGCGCTCCTCCACATATCTGTCCTCAGTGTGAAAGTGGAAGTTGGTAAGGAACACTTGAAATGATGTAAAATTTCAAGCAGCTTTCTTGCATGCTGCATCTGTAATGTTTTTAGGGTAATCACAAGTAATTAGTAACAGCTACAGGAACCAAAGGAGGATGAACTTGGTAATTTTAGTATCCAATATCCTAATAGTAACACAGGCAGAAACACATTAATTCAGTTAAGGAAGAAGTCTTTTGGAAAGCAATTCTAAGAGACACCGTTACACTTCATAACAAGTGTTCTAAATTGTATTGCAAAAAGTGAATGGTGGTTTCTCCCAGATGGAGAACGCAGCTTTTGTTATTCTTCCATTAATTTTAAACAGTTACAACTAATAGCGTAACAAAGCTAACCTCAGACAGATAACAGAAATGGAATGAGGTAATGAAAAACAACTCTTCAGCTTCATTATCTTACTCTTGGTAATTACAACTACAATCTCCTAGACAGGTCTCCTCATATTTATTGTATGATATTCTCCATACACATACCCATTGAGGAATTCATTATTATTCACACCCTTACAGCAAAGTGGAAGCGCAGCTATCATGATTTTATTTTAACAATCCAGGAAGTTCTGTTATGCAAGTGACAAATAACATTTTAATACAGAATTAAACTTCAGTACTTCCATCAACAAGAGCAGTTGCATTTGCAACCCACTGCCTGCAAGAAGCTTTCAGACGCAAGTTATCTAATTTTGATGATAACTGGAAGAATCAGGGTATAACTGCTCAGAAGACAATAATTGACCAGAAAACAGAAATAAAGTCACATTATCCCAGAGCTCTTATAATTTAGGTTAAAATGAAACCGAAGGCCAAATTTTTTAGGACTATCCTTGGTGCAAGGTGACACAAATATATTATACAATATATAGTTCATAAACTGCAGACCACCAGGGCTCAAGGGTCACACATGAAAAGCAAATTAATACATTATTCTTAGCTGCTCATGGTACATAGAATCACAAAATCAACTAGGTTGGAAAAGACCTTTAAGATCATCAAATCCAATCTTCAACCCAGGACTGCCAAGTTCACCACGAAACCATGTCACTAAGGGCCTCATCTACACAGTGTTTGAACACTTCCACAGATGGAATATGCTCTTCTTACTAAAAGGCTTTGGAAAAATAAAGACAACTAAAATACATTAAAGTTCTTAAGAAGTAGGAAAGTATTTTGTCTTACTGGTTTTGTTTAGTATCATCCATACTGAAGTTGCTGTTACGGGATTTGCAGCAAACAAAGCAGAGACTAAGCACCCCAATTCAAAGGTAGCCATATTGACCTACCTCTGGACTCCCATATTGCTATCATCACGCAGAAAACCACTGAGGACATCATCTTGTTTAAAGAAGTGATAAATCAGACATTTGTCACATATCAAACTTATCTAGGAATTATCTTGATTTAAGAAAATGTTTCTCTAAATCTGACTGGCAGCATCTTCTCCAGGAATTCAATTTGTTTTCAAACACCATAAGGCAAATTTGGCAAACCAACTTGCAAAATCAAAATGCAAATGTCAGCTTCACTCGGGAACTCTTCCTGGCAACAGACACTAGCTTAACTATCAATCTCACAGAGTAACTGCAGGAATACTGGTAGTAGGCAAGCTTGAGTCATTTTATTGTCACAGGAAATAGAGACACAGTTGTCATTTCTGTAACTCTTTTCTGTGTATACATCCTCATAAAACTAAGTATACAGACTGTGCTGAGCAAGACTTTCACAGTCTTGTCACAGAATTTTTTCCTCACTGTAAAACTCATTTTGAAGCTGAGCTCAAGTCAGTCGTACTACTAAGTACTACCTCTTTCCAGAGGTGAGAAAAGAGCAGAGGGAGAGAAGGGATGCAGGGGGCGTTGGGGTAAAATTTGTTTTAAGAAAATAAAAAAAATAAAAAATTAAAAAAAAAAAAAATCAAACTGCATGGCTTTATTAGGCTCAATACATATTTTGATATATTTTCCTACTCCCCATGTTACCATGTTAAGATACTTGTACAAGAGGATCTGCAAGACACTGGCACTTACTAAGTACTACAAAAAAAAAAACCCAAAAAACCAACAACCAACACACACACAGAATCTCCTTTTAAGGCACAGATGAACTTTGTACAGATACACCACAAAAGATTCAATAACAAGTGACTATGGCTTTCCCCTACAAAATGGGGAAAATAAGGGGAGATAAACTTTAAACAGATTATTAATCTAAAGAACCTTACTAATTCAACTTAACAGTCAACATGACCAATAGCTGGCAAACTGCATACTGGAATGCATGAACTGCCACTTCTGACAGTGTTTCTGTAATGCCATTCTGCATTGGGAGCAAAGATTTCTTTTCAAGTTTTCCACATTCAGTATGGCGCCCTGACTGCCACTTGTGTCAGCGCTTTTTCAGTTTAATCTTCATGAAACTCTTGGAAGGTTTCCAATTCCTTCATATACAGATGTTCAATGGAAAGTGCAGACTTTCTGTTAGTATACAGGTAACACAGGACTCTATTAGAAATTAAAAAAGATTAAGCAGTGAATCCTATAGGACTGCAAGAAGAATTGTAACTTTCCAGTTAGAAACTTCACCCCAAGAGCTTCTAGCAATGTAACCTTTCCCAAGGAACTTCTCCTTCCACTGCAGTAGACAAAGGACCTCCCATAACCTGCGGAAAACAGTTTAGTAGCAACAATACTATGAATGACAAAACTACAGATTACTGAAGTTTCAGGGGCTGAAGCACATCCCAGTAAAGCTGGCTCCCTAGACACCATTTCATTTCCAAGCAGGCACACAGTGATCAGCACTTGCCTGAAGAAGAATACAGATTAAGTTTTGTAAAAACAAAACTGCACAGAGGAATAAAAGGTTTGCTGATACATTGGTACTATGCTGCCCTAGGCACCCAATTTACCTACAAATGCGCTACAAAACTGCCTTATTTTGTAGGTGGGCTTGATAAAAAGCTGGGTTGGCTACACAGGAATGTTTCTTCCCAAACAGAATAGTTATTCCTAGGAACAAAAAGAAAAGAACAGCAGAGATAAAGAATAATTTACCTACTATGAAGAGAAATGATCAAATTGGAAGTCATAGCCCAGTCTATTTTAAAAGGAAAGAGTTGTAGACTTAAAAGATTCTCAAGAGAATCTCAAGAGATTATATACTAGTAGCATAAACAAATGAGCTTTTGGAACTCTCTGCCTAGTCAATATCTGAGTACCTATTTGGCTCTAGTATGGGTAAGGAAAGTGAAGGATTTACACCTCTGAAAAACCACCATGGTCCCTGAATCTCTTTCCATTCCATGCCTCCTTAAAAGGGATTCTTACTTTCTTAGAAGATACTTGCTTTCTCTTAGGCATATCTGCTTAAAAGTCAAAACAGAAGTCAAATAAAGTCACACAAAGTTTCAGATCTTTGCTGAAAAGAATTCCAATTCAGATAAAACCATGCAGAAGTACAACAATCTGGATAGGAATTTACTGAAACCAAAATTAAAAATAAATTCATGCTTTCCTACTTTTTTTCTATGCGCATTACAACATACTTTAAATGTTCATTTTAAATTTCTCATGAGGGACATCCCTTCTAGTAGTTCAAAATTATTATACCACTCTCAACTGCCCCCCCTTTTAAAATTTGCAATTTATGATGGAATCATAATTTCAAATCTCAAAAAATTCCTCATGCATGAGATGGTCTCATTTTAGTAAATAGCCATTGAGCCATGGTCATAAATCTGGTACACCAAATTTGAGCAAAAAAATAGGTTCATGTTTATTTATTATTGCTTTATGAACACTAGAATGTACTTTAAGTGTCTGTTTTAAGTATTTTCATGGAGAAATTTACTGGGCAACTTGGTACCAAAATATTTCAGTATAGTATTTTTGCAGTTATCAGTGTTTCTCCAGTATTGATATGCTATGTATTTAAAAGCAATTTTTGTGATCTCACCAATCCCTGTTCTTTGCTCATACAGAAACAAAGACAAACCTTCTCTTTAGGGTTAAATTCACATTGCAAACACCACAATGTATTTTAAATTAACATATTTTACAACTTCACAATTCTTAAAAAAAAGGAATAATACATATATATAACTTAGTATCTGCAGAACCTTACCAAGAACTGATGAATGCATGGCAAAAGTACGATGTCCGCAACTGTAAAATAAAGCCCTTCTGCAAAAACGTGGTCCAAAAGTGGAAGGTCGGAGGTTTTTGTTCTCCTGATGTGAGCAGCCTCCCTGCTGACTGCATCTGATGCTTCCTGGACAAGTAGCTTGGAGAAAGCTATGCTCAGTTCCAAACTTGGGATTGGATGTTCATGCATTTCCAGTGTCCTTCCTTCCTCTGCTACTGCTTTAGCAAGTACAGGCACTGCAGCCTTTTGTTGTTGAAGTTTCTGCCTTCGAATTTTGTCATCATTATGTACTCGGACAGGTTCTCCAAGCTTCCTTTCAAGCTGTAAAACGGCAGGGGGAATAGTCTGACAGTGATCAGGAGACGCCGTCAAAAACTCTTCAACAGCCAGAGGTATGCTGATCTCACAGAGTCTGGTCCACTGGCTAACCTGCCAGATAAACATATGTAATTAATGCTGCTACAGAAAGAGAAACAAAATCCAAAGTACCTTTCCTACCCACTTTAAGCAAAGAAATTCCATATTTAAATGCATTCTTTGATAATCTTAGAAACTCAGATATTCTGTATTATTTTTGCAACAGCAGAACTAGGAAGCTAAATTTTATATATAACAGAATGAACACTTATCCAGAATTGCATATTTTTATGCCTTATTATAGTGTAAGATTGGAGTGGCAGCGTAACTCATGAGAAGGAAAGCTTATATATGTCATCCCTCCCAAGTGCTGGTAATAAAACCAGATAGCACCAAACAGATTTTGAGCACATTTACTTTACAGAAATGCATTATTACAGTTTTTTTAGCATGCAACATCAAAAAATTTTATTCTAACTGAATAACACCTTAAAAAAAATTTCTTTCTTTTTCATGTTATTGTTTCTTATCCTATTTTTCTTATTATCTGTATTTGAAAGTTTTAAAACTTTAAAATTCTTGTCTTTTCTTACTTAGTTTACTCACTTTGCAGTCATTTGAAATATGGAATCAAATTTTCCAGCAGTTTCAAGTACTGGATGGACTAACACAGCAATATGCTTCCCCACACCTGCTACACACCAACAAGGATGAACTGAGTTGGCGACACACTTATCCGTGGCAACCGTAGATGTAGTGATCATGAAATAGTGGTGTTCAACCTCCTGTGAGGAGTTAGTAGGGCAAGTCTAGATGGAGGAAGTGCCAGATGAGTAAATGCTACAGATAAATGGTCTTAAATATCAACTCATAGGATAGTAGTGGTTAATGTCTCACACTCTACCTGAAGGTCACTTAGAAGTGGAGCTCTTTAGGGACCTGTGCTGAGGCCTGTCTTATTTAATTTTCTTTACCAATGACCTGAGGGGCAGATGGAATACACTCACAAAGCTAACAGCAAATTAAGCAGAGCAGTTACCAAACTCCAGCAGCTAGCTGCCACCCACATGGACCTACACAGGCTGACAGGAACCAACATGAAACTCAATAACATCCTGCACCTAGGATGGACACCCCCGTAATGGCACAGGATAGGGACTGACTACCTGGCCATGTAGCAGCTCTGCTGAAAAGACTCTGAATATCTTGGTGTGCACAAGCTAAACATAAGCCAGCACGTTGGCAATGATGAAAGCTAACAGTATATGGTGCTCTGGAAATCAAAATTAACAGTAAATCAGGTGCTTCCTGGTTTCCTTCGAACTGCAAAAGCTGTACTTTATAACTCATTGAAATTACACTGCAGATGAAGCAAAGATCTGACCTATTTTTTTTTCATTTCAGTGTTCTTTTTGTGCTGCTAAAAAGTAGTAACTTTAAAAGGAATTCTTCTTCCCCTTTATGCCAAAATACAGATACTTCTTCGCTAAGGAAATCCCTATTTCTAAGCAAATTGAGTTTCTTACTAAAAGAACTTAGTTTACATCAAAATTAAAAGTCTACTTCAGAGTATAATTAATGCTAATTAAAAATCCTATTCATGTAGGTAAAAGAGAGACGCACTTACTTCCGCACAGGCTTTTAAGCAGGTCTGCTTAAAGCCTAAGAGTTCCAAAACATCCTTTTTAGATGGATCTGCCTCATATGTTTTCCGTATTACATGCCTTAAGACAACAGAAAGCCCAGCTCGGCAGAACTTCCCATCTTTCACAACAACAGCAGGTAAACAGCAGCTCTGCACAACCACTGGAAGCTCACTTCTGGAGATTACATGGACCTCCAGATCACCAAGGAGGTTTTCTGTCACAAACTGATCATCCACATCTTCACCAGTTGGCACTAAGAAAATTTTGAATAATTTGCAGTTACAGTAGGATAGCAAAAACAGTGAAATAGATGTATGAAGAGGAAAGATACTATCTTTATACTGATGAGAAAAACCCAAATATAGGTGTTCTTCAGTGACACTATCTTTCATCTTCCTCCTGAGATGAAGTTCCTGAAATAGAAATCAGAACACAATATTCATAAAAGAATAAAGAATTTAGAACAAAAAGAGGCTTGAACCAGTGGTTCTATCACTATCTGCTAAACCTAATTTTAACATAAGACACTATTAAAGACACCCTGCCTGAACAAGTGGACTGCAGGCCCTTCCTGAGAGAAAAGAACAGCTTCACATATTTACTGCCTCTTGACATACAAGTCACTGATAGGGAAATGATCATTGTAAGACTTCTTTTTATATTTTAGAGCATTTCTGGCATTAAACAAAACATTCAAAACCAAAAGAAAACATTTCCTTTTTTTTTTTTTTTTTTTTTAGCAGATAAACATTTTATAGCCAGGCTTTTTCTTTTTTTGGGTTTTTTTTAATCAACAATCTCCCACAACATTAACTATCCATTATTGGAAAAAATGTTCCTGAGCACATACCTACAATGGTCAGTTTTCTAATACACACATTTCCCTTCCTGTTCTTGTAACACATCCAGGGTATTTACAGAATTCACACATACAGGGTATTTAGGCCATGGGAAATAATAACTGATTTCTATATTAGATATTAATCTAGAGCCTGGTGACATACTCATTTAAGGTCAAGAGGACACATATCAAGAAAAAGCCCATTCATTTCAAGAACGCTACACAAACACCTCAAACACACAACTGCTTTAAAGCAGTTAAATGCAGGAGTAACATAGCTGAAATTAATGTTTTCTCATTATATTCAAAACTTACATTCATTTTCCTTATACTTGGCTGAAAATTACATTTTTTCTATTAAACGTTTCCATACCAGTTTAATATCAGTGATTCAATAATTTTTCTTTGCCGCCAATACAATTGCCCATTAACTGGTAAATCACAACTAGTATTGAAAAGCTTTAGACACTAGATGGCACTCTTAAAACAAGAATTACAGAAGAAAGCTTTATTATAATAAAAAAAAGAAATGTATGGTTTTCTAGATGCATATATATATATACACATATAAAAAAATTCACAAGTAACACTGGAACAGCACCAGTCTTCCAAATAACTGCCTAGACTAATAAAGTCTTTGTACAGTTACATGAATATGATGGAATTATTAAAAAACAAACAAAAAAAAAAAGTTTTCATTTGCTAGATCCAGATTATTGGATTTTTTTTTTTCCACACAGATGTGTACATCAAATTTACTACTTTATATCACCCACCACTGGGCCAAATTAACTGTCCAAAAAAGAGGCAGTGGGATAATAAAATCAAGTCCACCTAACATTAAGTAAAGATCATAGTAACAACTCTTATAGTGCGGTATTTTTAAACCATTACATGGCTTTGTCTCAGAACAACAGTGGCTCAACATAATAGCATTATTGCTTTTTTTTTTTTTAATTAATGTATCTGGCACACAGAGAATAGCACAATACACAATGAAATACCTACTTCCCTGAAAGCTATTTTATTTGGATAAATCTTGACAGCATAGAAAATAAGACAGATTCAATACCCTAAGTACAGCGCTGTGGAAGAAATATAGTGAAGGTACTGTTGAGGAGATTAGTCAAGAAGAGTTATTTCACCTGCTAGATCCAGTTAGTAGCATTTAAACTCATATCCTCAGCTACAGTACTTCTTTCATTATAAAATGGTACCCTCGTATGCATTTGGGTGGTTTTAATTTTCCATGGCAGTCTGTAAAGCACACAACCCCATCTTTTCCTGACCACTCTAGCCACTCAGACAAATCACCTTACAAATCACTTCACCATGGAAAATTGCCCATTTCAGAAGACCAGGTCTTCAATCTGAGAACAGGTACTTAAATACACAAATGATTTCTAGACCCTGACAAACCCATCTGTCACTTCATCATTTATATGACAGTGATTCATTCCGGTTCATACAATCAGATCTCTCAAATAAGAGCCCTGATCCTGCAAGTACTTGTGGTACCTGACCTGAAGGTGTTTTTGCAATATACTGTCCCGTTGTTTTCACATATAGCCCTAAATTCTTCTCATATATTACTACCATTTTTCCTATCAAAATCCTTTTCTCAAATTTGCAGTGCTACAACACTGAAATTGCTTTCCCAGAACCATACTCCCTATTCTGCTATTGATATGGTCAATTTAGATCTGAGTTATTAAACTTACTGTGTGGAGTGGAACAAAGTCCATTCTTAATTACGGTCCATCTGGGACAATAACATTTCTCTGTTTCTGCAGCGAACCTTCAAGAGATGAAAAGATGAGCTTTGCTCAGCAGGAAAACAAAAGAAATGTTGCACTTGAAGCTCCTGTCTGCATCCTCCAGATGCTTCTCTCTGCCTTTGCTACGCCCACTACGGTGGCCCAAGGACACATCTCCTTTACAGCTGCCAAAGAACTTGCACCTAAATTCCAAGGGAGCCCTAACAAACGTGTTGGATTATGTATCCCTAAATATATAATAATTCAAGACCAATTATCAAACTAAGTATTTTTAAGACTCTTAACTATTGATTGCACTATTTTGGCTTTGAGGAGTACATCTGCCCTGCGGATTTATGCACAGCTTGAAAGACTTAGCAGCCTTCCTGGTTGCCCATTCTCACTTAAGTATTCTCACATAACTACCACCCTTCCATTAAATGCGATAAATTTATGAATCCCTTGGAGCTCACTAAAGAGTATGCTTTTAGTCTTACAAAAGCAGCTACAGACACATGAAATAAAAGAAAGCATGGAACACAGAACTAATAAAACCTACAAGACATTATTACATTATTCACTCACAATAATTTTCCTGATTTTTTTTCTCTAATTAGACTGTAAATTCTGAGGGAAGAGATGCTTTTTATACTATACTGGCCTTATTTACAGTAACCACTGTTGGAAGAGGGAAAGGCAGAAGTAACAAACATCGCAAGATTGCAAAGTAACTTAAAAGACAAGATAAACAATGTTGTCTGCCTTTGGTATAAATCACCATGACTATTTAAAACTAATAAACATTACTTAATTTTCACTAACTGTACTGCTTGTTACCATTTTCTCTTCCTTTTCAAGATGCACTGTACAACAGCTGAATAAGTTTCACTGAGCTACTGTGTTATCAATGCAATTGAAAAGATTGTTGGTTTAAAAACAAACGTTTCCCAGGGAAATTAAACTTAAAAAAAAAAAAAAAAAAAAAGAAGTAAATAAGTACATAAACATCCTCTTCCTTTTAGTTGCTGAAAAAGATTTCATTTACTGGTTGATCACTACATGTAATCAACAAGTTAATTACTACATGGTAAACCAGAACTTCTGCTGAATGGACACATGAACATTTGAAAAATCCTCAACATAATAAGTAAGTTGAAAACGCAGTTTTCCTCCAGCAAGCATTTAACTTACTATAAAGCAATGTGCTTTAAGACCAATACTCCAGATGTTGGAGTTACATTTCTATCCAGACCACCAGCTAGCTGTACGAGTTTAGGACCACCATTGACAGATGGTCCTCGATGTCCCTTTGAACCTGGGATTCTATGATTCTACAACTCTATCCTCAAGTGAAACCAAAGAAAAGCATAGAAGCTTTCACGGGGCACTTCAAACCAGCATTTCAGACAGGTGCATCAATAAGGTAAGAGTTATTAACAATTCAAGAAAGATACAGGCTATGAAGGGCAGAAGCCAAACTTCAGAATAACAACACGCTAAAACTGTTATTGCAGGATACCACTGAGATAAAATTTCTTTGCAGAGCTACTCCATCAAACCTCCACTCCAAACTTCTCTCAGCAGTCTGCCAGCCCAGGAAAATCAGACCAGGCAGCGAACACTGGAAGACAGCAAATCTCTTTCCCCTCACCTACTATTAGTGGTCATCTCCCATAAGCATATCAGCAGGGAGTTCCCAGCCAACCTTTCTTTACTGACCCAGCAGCCAAGGAGGCAACCGCAGCCGCTCTGTGAAGGAGCTCAGGCTCCCCCCGGGGGTGCTGCCCCCTGAGCCGCCGCAGTCCCGCCAGCCGCTCCCCCTCAAGGAGCTCCCTGGAACGCCAGCCTCCTCCCGCCGCAGCAAGACAAGACCCGCCCCGGCCCCCGCGCATGAGGCGGGCTCGACCCGCCGCTTCGCCCGCCCAGCGCACGGTCGAGAACACACCGGACCGGCTCGGCCGCTTCCGTCCTGATTCCGCCCCTTCCTGCGCGCGCTCCCCGCCAGTGCTCCGTCTCGCCCGGAACTGCTGTGTTGGGGCTCTGGTTGCGCGGAGGGGAGTGGTGAGGTGGCGGACCCGGGTCCGGGAGGGTGTCTTTAACCTGCTGCTCGGTAAGAGTGGGATGGGGAAGTGGCGATTTGAGGTGCGTGGGGTTTACGCTCACACGTGGAGTTCGTTGTTCCTGGCAGGTGCGGCCGCTCCTCTTGTTGGCGTCTGAAGGCACGGTCGTTCCCGGTGCCGCGGCCCTGGAAAGGAAGAGCGAACTGGGCAGTAACGGGAGCGGGGGAGGGTCCCCGAAGCCGCGCTCGGGGATCTGCCGGGGCCTTGGGGCGGCGTGTCCGTCACTGTGCGGGTGTTTTGGTATATTTGGTTTTGCTCTTCTAAGCGTTTTGTCTTTAAGGAGTTACTTTCTGTCATTCTTAAAAGGAAAGTCAGTGAGAAATTTGCAGCAGGAATTTTGCAAAGGACCGGGTGGTGGCTTTGTTGTCACTAATTCGGCAGTTCAGCTTTAACTAAAGCTTGATTCTTCCACCGAGAAATCGCCAGGAGAATGATATCTAGGGAATGTGTAAACCTGATAAATTTTGGCAGGTGTTGAATTAGGGAAAGGTGAAAACAAAAGTGGAGATGTAATCAATTTGCCAGTAACTTAAACCAATGGGCAGTGACATCTGTTTGAACAGCATCTTCTAGTCCGTTTTTTGCAGAATAATGAAGCTTGGTGGTAGCAGGAATTAGCAAATCTCAATTGCGTAGGGATGATTGTCTCATTTAATTGAATAAAGGCTTTTTTATAAAACTGATATTTATGGCAACGCAACTATGAGAACAAAAGCTACTGTCATCTTTGAAAGGCCATGAGATTGGGGGAGGTGCCCCAAGACTGCAGAAAGGTAAATCTTACATTCATGTGCAAGAAGGACAATACAGAGAACTACAGGCTGGTCAGCTTCACTCCTTGCACCTGCATGAGGAAAGCATTTGTTGGCATAAGGAGGTGGTGACTGGGAATAGCCAGCTTGGGATCTACCAAGGATAAATCATGCCAGACTAACTGTCTGGTCCTCTGTGACAAAATAACTAGATCTGAAGGTGAAGGGTGAGTGTTGGATGTCATCTACCATGGCCTTAGGGGGACCTAATGGAATCGTGTATATACCTAAGAGAAAATAGAGCCAGGCTTTCTACTCATGTGGACTGCAGGGGAACAAGAAACAGCAGAAGTTTTAGCTTCCAGTTCAAAGTAAAGGAAATTAAGACAGTCAAGCATTGGGACAGGTGTCCTGGAAGGTATATCACATTCCTGCCTTTAGAGATTTTCAAGATCCAACTGGACAAAGTCCTGGGCAAGCTGGTCTGAATGTAGTGTTGGCGTTGCTTTGAGCAGGAGGTTGCACAGGGTGATCACTTGGGCTTCCTTCCAATCTTAATGATTCTGTGATTCTTAAATAATGCGCTATTTGTGATGAGTAAAGAATAGCAAATACAGGGCACTTGTGCAGTCTTACAAATTTTGGATAAATAAGTTACTGTGATATTGATTGAACTATTAAAAAGTACAGTATAAAATATACAGCAAATTGGAATGTAAAAGGAAGGACAGCAGTACTAGTAACTCTATAGCAGAAGATTTAATCCAGTCTTCTCAAAGTCTTTCAGAAGATGTCAAATAAATAAGAGCTGATTAATACAATTGTTCTGATTAATGCAGTTGTCCAGACTACTTAAGTGTGTGGGGTTTGAAATAGCCCTCATGGGAGATAACTGAGAAATTATCGTTAATGATGCTGTCATGATAAAGGTACTAAAACAAAAACTGAAAATAGAAGTTGGTTTTTACCTGCTTTTAAGGTTTTCCTTGACCTACTTCATTAAGACTTAACTCTGAAAGTGATCTGGAAAAGGCGTTACTGGTAAATAAGCAAAATCTGCCACTGTCACAGACATTAGATTAGTCAGGAAGAGAGAAAATCCTGAGGAATAGAAGAATCCAAAGAAGAAAGAAAAAGAAAAGATGAATTGATCCTATGGTGATAAATGAAATTAATTATTGATGAACAGTTCAGTACACTGGAAGAAATTTTGTGCTACTGATTCATGTTACTGGGTTTTAAGTTAACTGCTACAGGTGTTGAAGGTAGCTAAAGAGGATATGTAAAAGTCCTTTTAATCTTCAGTTTTGGAGAAAAAGTGTTGCTGAGTTTATAAAGAATGGGATTGATAATAGTATTGCAATATAGTTTGATAATAGCATAGCAATAAATTTAAGGTGCGTACTTCCTTGGAAGAATATCTTAAACTGTATACCTGTCTCAGAAATAGGAGCTCAGAAATAGACAGATGAAAATATGGTCATGTCTGAAAATGTAATGTGAGTAGATCCATTTAACTGTAAGTTATGATGAATGCGATAATACATGTGTAGGCATGCAAAATAATAGCTGTCAAATAAATTAAAAGAAAGGGACTCTCACACCCTAGAAATCTAAGAAGTCTGTTAAATTGGAAGGCCACATATTCTGCACAGTGCTCAATTAAGCTTATGTGTATTTGGCAGAAGACAATAATATGTTCAAGAAATGAGAGACTCAAAACAAAAATCATAGATATTTTAAGAATAACAACCCACTAACTAACATTTTTCTCCAACAGGGATTTAAACCGCATAGAGTAGTTTGCTCACTGGGAGGCTGCTCCATGATTGTCCATTGCAGGATTTTTCATATTATCTCAGATACTTCAGAGGGTTTTGTTGCCTTATATTTGGTCTTGTCTATCTATCATCAAAAAGTTCTCATACAGTAGTGAAGAAGTGTCAGACAGACACCTAAGTTAAGAAAGATCATAAAATCATAGAATAGCTAGGGTTGGAAAGGATCTTAAGATCATCTAGTTCCAACCCCCCCTGCCATGTGCAGGGATTCCTCACACTAGACCATGTTGTGCAATGGTCCTCTACCAGCTGTCCAAGCTGGCCTTGAACACTGCCAGGGATGGAGCATTTACCACTTCTTTGGGCAGCCTGTTCCAGTGCCTCACTGCCCTCACAGTAAAGAACTTCCTTATACCTAACCTGAACTTCTGCTGTTGAAGTTTAAACCTGTTGCTCCTTGTCCTATGACTACAGCCCTTGAGGAAGAGTCCTTCTTCAGCATCCTTGTAAGCCCCCTTCAGATCTTGGAAGGCTGCTATGAGATCTCCATGCAGCCTTCTCTTAATGGGTTAATGCTTAGTTGCAAGAGGATGTGCTTGAGTTTCTGTCCCTGATCCATGAGTTGCCTTCGTGTTCCCTTCAGTTACTGCTTTGTGCAAAACCAGTTCTCCTCTGGGTTGAAGGATTATAACACAGCTCTCTAATCTTAGAGCTGCGTTATCCAACTGATACGCAAAAAACAACATCCTACTCACTTTTTTTTCCTAGGCAACATTTGAATTATCTTCTGTATAAAGATACCACTTCAACAGGAAAGTCAAGGAGTCCTCTTGCACAGAATAACATGGCACCATTGTTAAAACACTGTACTACAGCTCCAAGGCTATCAAGTTGCTATATGCCGACTTCACCACCAGAGGAGCAGTTTTTGAATGAAAACATGAATGAACACAATTGGATCTTAGGTTTATAAGTGTCAGACCAGTGTTCTGATCCATAAACGTGGAAAATTCCACTAGCAAAAGCAATAAGTTGCTTTTTGTACCCGGCCAGGTATTGGTATTAGCCTTGTGGCAATTTACTTTTTTTCAGATTATGGCAATTTTAAGACACATCAATTTTAATTGATGTGTTCATCTTTCCATTAAATATACTTACCTTCTTTAACTTACAGTAGGTTTTAATTTTAAAATATATGCCTAAACTGAGCATGCTTGAGCTGTTTAATAACAGCTGTTTAATAAGCCCAGTTCCTTCCTTTCTCATGAGAAATTTCTTGTGATATGTCAGTTATAACTGTAGTAGCCTATGATATTATAATTTACCCTGAAGAATAGCGAAAGAATTGCTGCAATTTTGTATGCAAATAAACGAAGAAATACTGAGAACCTTTTTGAAATTTGGGGTTTAACAGTTCCTTTGCAATATATGTCTTTAAAAAGATAGGGCTTGAAATAAATCTGGGAAGTGTTACCTTCAGAAAGATGAAAATGGAATTAATTTGCTTACAGTTGCTCTCTAAATACTACAGGTATCCTGAATTGGCTGCTAATGACTGTTGAGGTTACCTGTTCCTTACATACACAAATATATATTCCTAGAAAAAGCTTCAGAAAAGAACCTGAAAGGTTGTTTGGTTTTGGTTTTTTAACAGGGAATTATTCCACATTTCTGAAGTTTTTTTAGTTCTACTGTTTTCATTCAGCAAAGGGTTTAGCAGAGTCCTAATTTAAGAAATGGAAGAAAGAACCTACCCACAGAACTCAGGAGCAGCCTGAAAATTTATCAGAGGTAGATTTATTAAAAAAGAGGGTATGTGCTTTCCATGCACATTGAATTCACTTCTTATAAACATCAGAGAGAGACTGAATTGTCTGTGTGGGGCTCACACCACAGTCTCTGCTTGGTCATTGAAAAAGCAGGGTAGCTGGTGTGTGGTACTTACTAGAAGTTTTGTGGCCACCAGAATGTGATTTGACAAGTAGCAAATATTAAGGAAGAGAGAAGAGACTCTCGAAGAAGATTCTTAGCTCTCTGCTGGGTTCACTGATAAAATCCCTATGAAATCTACTGTATCTCAAACTCCTTGATGTTTTCAGTTAAGCGATTCTCTGGTGTCTTGTAAAAGCTCAGCATGAGATAAAGGCTCCTGGAGACTTCTAGGCAAGTGCTGAGGGAGCAGGCTACCACTGCTGGTGTTTTGGCCAGAGAGGTAAAAGTTCACTACCTTGAATGTGAAAAGGAATTCATCAGACAAAACCTTGGAAGCTCCAGCTGAACAAGCTGTCCTGACAGTGCTTTTGAGCAGAACTGAAAACAGCCTTTTAAGAAGGTCTTCTAGATTACTGTGTTAAAGCAAAGAAAAAGAACGAAACCAAAAAAATACCAACAACAAACCACTGAAATGTCCTGATGTGTTTCAAATGAGATTTGAAGGGGTTATTAATACCATTTCTCAACCATTTTTCAAGAGAGCAGGAAACTTGTCTTCCCAGGTTATTTCTTAAATTATTAATTGTTAATTTCTGATTGAATTAGATAGCCGTCTATCTTTGTAGGGTCAATTTCTGATGTAAATGGACTACTTAGAGCTTCCACAGAGAGGGCTCCAGAGTACAGGCATCCTAGAGCTCTGGATAATCATTACTTGATATGAAAACCTGAGCTGTTACAAGGAGACTTGGGTAAATCACAGTCTGACTTATAAACTTTCTCACTGTTTCAGCTAAATTTAGAAATGGACAATAATTTTTTTCCCCAGATTTTTAATAGTAATGTAAAAATCATATACTAGCTGGTTTATATATCTTGTATGTTACAATGAGCTGTTCTTTTCAGAAGTATCAGAAGTTATTTTTTCTTCAAGTAAGATTTTCCTTTATAATTCTTAAATGAGCAACTAGCTAAAAATCACCGTATATGCAAATAATGTTAAGGAGAAGGGTAGTAACTGCTTTTTTTGAAGTTTACATTTTCTTTACATACTTTTCAATATTACGTACTTACGGAATATCAAGAATATGAATATTTGTACCATTTATGAAAGTATGATGAGTTTAGTTTCTGAACATCAGATACGCCAAGGAATGAGTTTGACATAATTTTGGATATAAAGACAAGTTCAAGTTCTGCAGCTCTGAGGTTCACAATCAGTTATTTTCTAATGATGATAATTAATTCACCTATCATCCTTGCTGTGATTTAATATAATTTCAATTTAAAAAAAAAAATCTGTGAGATAGTTAGCCACATGCTGTTTAAGTTATGCTCTGTATAAGTTGTAATTATTTTTCTTCTCCAAAGATAGCACTATGGCTGCTACAGTAAACTTGGAGCTTGATCCCATTTTTCTGAAAGCCCTGGGTTTCTTGCATTCGAAGAGTAAGGACTCTGCTGAAAAGCTGAAGGCACTTCTTGATGAGTCTTTGGCCAGAGGAACTGACTCAAGCTATCGTCCATCTCAGAAGGTACTGGTATTAGAGAGCATGTATTTTTTGTATGCCTTTTTAAGGCTCCTGCTATTCCTGATCTATCTTCTATAGCTGAAAACTTGAAAGAGAATCAGAAATTAAGGAAAATATAAAAGTAATTATGGAATGTTCCTGTTCATCATTCCCCTTTTATGCAACATAATCCATTAAATTAAAGTTAATGGAAAAAAATACAACCGCTCTTTGCCTTTTTAGTGTACCAAGATCTGTAAAAGTTATTTAGTACTATATTGTGTTGTCATGATTTTGTAATAATGGTTTTTGTGTTCACTTTTATATCAGTTTTGTCATTTTTATATGTAGGGCATCATACACACTGTCTAAGGTGAACCCAGAAATATGTATTTCTCCAGTTACAATCAGAGCTAAAAGGTCTTTAAAATGCAGATTATTTCTGCCACAGATAAATATGCAACAAAACAAGCTATTTACTGATAAAACTGGATCTGTTTTCTTGAAATTCTGCTGATGAAGTCATATGAGAATGAAGAGCACCAAATGATTCAAAGCAGAAATGATTTGCAGGCTGAAACCATTGCCATCCAATGGGTAAACATTATTTTTCATCTCCTGGAAATCACTAAACACCTGCTAGAGAGAATATTTGAATGTGAGATTAGTGTATGGAAATAACCAAGCAGGGAGATCCTCATATTGCTACATATTGCCATATGGATAATGAGGTAGTGTTCTCCCTTAGGATGCCTAGAAGTCAGCCGTGTATGTGCAAATGATGGTCTATATGCTGATACATTAGTAATATTTCATTTCTACATGTACATGGTTCCAAATAACTAAAAGGCATCATTACTGTTACAGCATACATGATGCTTGTACTGTTTGGTCTAACTCCTTTCTATTCAAATTGTTAACTCCCTGAAACCTAAACTACAGTTCCCTCTAACGCAGGTCTCAAAACTGTCAGGTGCCCTCTGTGTTAGAACTCAAAGAAGCATTAGTTTGTGGTTTAAAGAGGAAGAAGGGAGCCAAACCATAGTGCAGAAAGGCTTGGAAGCCAATTCTGATAACAGCTTGGCTGGTAATTGCCTATCCTTAGGTGAGACTGAAGCTCAGGCCAGAGGAAGAAATCTTTTGTTCTCCTCTTTTCAGTGTGTCTTCAGTATCAGCTGGGCTGCAAAGCTCAGAAATTGAAAAAGAGTGCAAGAATTCCTTTCCTTGCATTCTCAGGTTGCAGGATTAATTTATGATTGACCATGAAATCCAAGAGCAGAGGAAAGAGTACAGAATAACCACTGTCAAGCAGATGAGGAAATCCATTTCTGACTCTGGATGCAACAGGAAGTCAGCAAACTTGGCGGGGATGGGGCTGAAGCTCAAGGCTCAGGGCCTGTCTCAGTTAACAGGAAGCAATTACTCCCTTCTTACCAAGCTCAGAGGGTTATGTTTATCAGTGTAATTAATCACTCATTTACAGACTCGCTTGCTGCTTATCCACCGCTGCCACTAATGCATCATGAATAGCTTACTGGTTTCAGTTGTGAGCTAAATTTATTAATCTGATAGGTGCATGTGGACTGAGATTAAGCAGAAGTCAATGTTTTTCTCCATAAAGGAATGAAGTATTGCTGTCTAGTGATGTCAGATGTCAGCATCTTGTTGACATACAGCTTATATGGAATTTTGATCTCAGAATTAATTTGAAAATTCGTGTTCATTATCTCTTCAAATTTTAAAAGCAGAAAAGTTTTCCTTTTTAATAAAGTTCCATAGAGCATCTGTTTTTGGAAAAGGAGACCTTTTCCTTTGGAAGGTGACTGATAAGGGGAGGTTTTAACAATTGGCTGCGGCTTAAACACACTAGTTTGTCAATGTGATATGAAGACATTCAAGAAATGTTAAATCGATGATCAATGTTGTATGACATGTCATTTGTATATCCTGTTATCTAACTAATTGCAAACTAAGAATTAATTGAAATGTAGGGTTTACCTTCAATTTTTGTTTCTGTTTTTAGGAAGCAGAGCAACCAAAAGTATCTGTTACCAAACCTATTTCCAGTAAGCAAGAGCCTAAAGCTTCTAGTTTGCCTTCTGGCAACAACAATGGCAAGCCTGCTGCATCAGAAAAGGTGAAAAAAGAAGCAGAAAAAAGGTCTGCTGATAAAGTAAGTAATTTTTGTTCAAAATAACTTGGTTAATAAGCTTGAAGGTGTTTGAGACAAAAACTCTCCTTTTCAACCTGTGTAAGTTGACTTATCTAATAGTGCATAGTCTGGGAGCTGTGTTATCCGGTCACATTGCCATTTAGGCAATCCAACAGAAGTCTTTCATAATTATTCTGTGAATGTTTTCCCTGATTATTGCGGGGGTTTGGACTAGATGAGCTTTAAAAGATCCCTTCCAACCCAAACCATTCTGAGATCCTATGTTTTAATTGTCCTGGTAATAAGAGGTTACTGGTATGTAGCAAGATAACACGTGGGATTGCCAAAACTTTTTTAGAGATGTTGAGGTGAAGTACAAAAAATGGACTTGAGCTTCTAGTTCATAAGAATTTTGAGGAAAATACATATCTGAGGAAAATACATATCTAAGGAAAATGCTTTGTGTGTGCTGTTGTGTATGCTGTGTAAAGTACATCTTCTTATACTGCTAACCTAATTTTTCCAGTAGTTTTTTCATTTTGATAATATCCATTATCTTGGTGCATTTTCACATTCTTTTTGTGTGTGTGTAATAGATAAAAGGGGATTCCACTGAAGGAGCTGACACACCAAAGAAGCCCAGAGTAGAGAAGCCAGAGGCTCGTTCCTCTCCTATTACAGTTCAGACAAGCAAGGATTTGTCCATGCCTGATTTGTCTAGCTTTGAGGAAACCAGTGCTGATGACTTTGCTATGGAAATGGGATTAGCGTGTGTTGTTTGCAGGTCAGTCAGCATTGCTTCGTTGAAATTGTCACTTTTTTTGTTCTTGTTGTGTACTATTGTGTTAATACTTTCTGTAGTGTTTATTCTGGAAATCACTTAAGGACATATCCAAAATTGATAAGACATTTAAGCAGCCCTCAAGAATAAGAATGGTTTCTTGAAAATAGAACCCTTAATGGGAAAACCAGCTTTTCTTCTTCAGGAAAAGGTAAGTGACAAATAAAATAACTAGACATGATGCAAACCTATCATGACAAACACTATTTTTTAATTACGGGAAAACAAGTTAAAATATTCGTGGCAATGATAAGCATTTTTTAACAAATCAGTTGAAATTAAAACCTTTTAAGAGGCATTATTATGAGATCGGTATGTGTTGGTCCTCTTCGTAATCACTTGACAGTAGTTTACACATAGCAATGTTTTTTTCAGTGAATAGTGTAAATACATCTTGCAGTCAAGACAGGTTCTTTTTACTTTTCAGTAAGGGTTCTAAAACTGGATCTTAGTAGCATTCTGCTAACAGTACATTTAGTGTTAAGAGAAGTATAAAACATGCTTTTGAATATCCACCCTGGGATCAAATCACATTAGGCTTTGGTTTCACAGATTATTTATATCCTTGTATGTCCTCACTGCTGCCAAAAGGAGCAGTTTGGCTATCACAGTTGTACCTCCTTCTTTGTCCTGTTTAGGCGATGTATGACCCCCACAGGTTTGTGATCAGCTGAATCAGCTTCTGAATCATCTCTTCACTTGGGTTTTTCAGTTGGTTTAGGTTTCAGTCAGCTTAGTGTGTATAAATGCTTATGCTGGCACATGTGTGGATGCAGGAACAGAGAGCCAGAACAGAGATGAACATTAGACTGAGCTTTTGGAAGCAGTATGTATTTTAGTTCAGCTTAAGTCAGTTAGGAAACTGTACTTCATAATTTTGTTCTTCAGTCATTTCTATGGTCATTCCTGTTCTACAGATAAGGAGGTGTCTCCAATGCTTGGAGGAGAATTATTACAGCTAGTTATACTGTTAACCAGTCGTGGACTGATGATATTTCATATCCCATTATTCCCTTGTGTTAGCACAAATATTTAATTTCTTATTATAGGCATTGAAAAAGGAAGAACAGTTACAACATTTGAAGTATTAAATATTCGTGCAAATTCCATTTTTGCTGTCTCCTAAAGGGGCAAAGCCATGTTCAGCAGTATGTTAAAATGCTGCTAAACCAGCATGCTATTAACTTATTTGGCAGGAGGGGACAAAGAAAAGTTTTGTTTAGACAGTCTTGAGGTGCTGTGGATTATTAATTCTGCATCTTCCCTGGCAAAGGAAAACATACAGGCATAAGGAGAAATGCCTGCGAAGTACAAAAAGAAAATGCAACTACTCTGCCTAGCATAGCCAAGACTGTTTTAAAAAGCACCAGCAAGGTATATGGTTCCATTAGCTGTTACATAATCAGCATTTAACCAGCTGAAGGTGTTGCTTCTGGCTAGTTGTGGTCACAAATTCATAGTGCTCTTGCAAAAGATACATCTATCCTGGCTAACTAAAATATCTCTCATTAAGCTGGTGCAGAAGGGAGAAGTACAGCCAGGAAAGAAACAACCCATTATAGAGGGCTGGCAATAGCCACCTGCCACTCAGTATTTGTTTTCATTTTACATGAAACCTGCTGGAACTGATGTCATGTGGTTTTCAATCTCCAGATGATGCTGGACAGGATGTTTCTGAAGTACTCATGCTTCAGACTTTCCAAATCCAGCACACTAGATAGACAGTATTCCGCTATTTACTGCTTGGCAGTCAACATGTGGGCCCTTTTTGGGGTTGGCAATCTTAAGCCAAAATTATAACATCTCAGTAAATAGGAAATATAAAAGCAGTTTGTAAAATAACTCAAGTATGAGTAGTGTTTAGAAAATGGCATGTTATAATAACTCAATAAATTATTCAGTCAATTGTGAATAAAAACATTGTATCTGATTGCAGAGTAGGGGAGGTTCACAGCCAAAGAGTTTATATTTTAAGTTGCTTAAGATAACAACAGGAACCCAGCTCTAGGTTCACAAATGCAAAAAGAGTGCATCTGAGTATTAGCTATTCCTTTTTTATAGATGTAAAAACTAGAGAAATTAGATGTTTCTTCAAGATTTGCCAAGTGTCAAATGTATTTTCATAGTGATTAGGAGTATCAAATGTTGATGCCTGTGGTGGTTTTTTTCTTTGTTTATACCAAATTAGGAATAAGGAGAGAGTGAGTATTAAAATAACTCTCATACCTGCAGATCTTAGAAAGACAGGACTCGCCAGTTATATGTCTCTTCAGTTATAAATACTATATGCAGTTTGCAGGTGGTAGTGAACTCTGTCTCTCACAAAAACCCCCAAAAATGTCTTTTAGAAAGCCTGGTTTTGAAAGGACAGCCTTATTTTTTGTGAATACTTTTTTCTATTTGTTTTCTGAAGGCAAAAAATCATTAGGTTTGTTTCTCTGTTATCATATAATTTTAAAATTTCTCCAGTTTAACTTGTTTCTGGGAATGAAGAGTTTATGGTTTTTTAATCAGTCTGGGATTGCTCTTTGTAATTTTAAAATAGGATGAATATCTCCCCTTGAGACTTAGGTCTGAAACATCACTGCTTTGTTCTGACCCAGTTTACTTAGAAATAAGAAACAGGCATGGCTTTTTGAAATATCTTGTGTCTAAAATAATGGGCCCTGGAATTTCAGAAAGGTTTCTCCCTCTCTTTTTACATAACCCATTTAAAAGAGAAATATTTCTTAGAAAATGCTCTAGTATCCATATGGACAATGCCTTCAGACTTCATTTTCCTGTTATATAAAGAAATAAGGGATTACCTTTCCCCACCCATCTACAAATAGAGTTTCCATGGTTACCTGGATACCTGCTCCTCGGGGATATGAGCAAAAGCAGCTTAGCAATTAAATAGCTTGATTTGTCATCTGAAAGAAGAAATCATAAGGAAAATGGTATTTGGCTAATTCACAGACATATTCCCCAGTCATGTGTATATCACTAATTTGTCATTTATACAGCATGATTACTTTCACCAGAAGCCCACACAAAATGAAGTCCTCATCACCAGCTTACATGTTTGCTTCAAGGCAAGACTGCACAGTTAATTCTTTCTATTCCATCTTTCCATGATTCTGGCCTTATCTCAAATTCCAAGTGTCTGTCTATGCAGTAGAGACCAAAAGGATAGCTACTAAAATATCTTTAAAGTGCTATACAGCTTGGGTGATGACGGTTGTAAATCCTGTAGCAGAAAGCACTCTTAAAGGCTTGTAACTGAGAAATTGTTCTCGAACTGTATTGCTGTACAGCCTATAGCAAAATTATCCAAATGTAGACTAGGCCTTCATATGCTAACATAATGAAGAAGTCAGAATTGGTATACAGTGAGGTACCCATAAAATGCCCAGGTGAAGTAAAGCAGATGAGATATTTCTAATACAAAAATCAAGCAGGGAAATCAAAAGTGGCATCTACACATGTTTAATAGTATAGAAGTTTTAGATTTTCTTAAAAGAAATTACCTTAAAAAATACAAAATTTCTAAAAATATTTGTTGGTAAGAACTCTGACAGGAAGGAAAGGAATGTTTCATTTTTCACAGGTAGAAAATATAAGTGAAAGTAAAGTATGATTTTAGTTTTTGTCTTAAGCCTTGCAAAATTTGCAACAATTGGATAATCCTTTAAGTGCTTTCTTCTATAATCTGTTCTCAACTGTTTGCTCTGCAGGCAAATGACAGTTATTTCTGGGAATCAGCTAGTGGAGTGTCAGGAGTGCCATAATCTCTACCACCAGGATTGCCATAAACCTCAGGTGACAGACAAGGAAGCGAATGATCCTCGACTTGTATGGTATTGTGCCCGCTGTACCAGGCAGATGAAAAGAATGGTAGGAGTCAGTTTTTCATCTTGCATGACTCTATTTGAATACAGCAGGCTATTTCTGATCCATGACAGTGTTCTGTGGGTTGCAGAAATCTTTGGAATCATGTTGGAGAACAATTTTTCTCAGCAGTGCTTCCCTTGCTGCAGCTGTGTTTTTTAATGTAGCATCTCAAAGAGTATTCTGTAATGTGCTTTTTAAACAAAGCTTTTTAAAAAGCAGAAGTTAAGAAGAGTTATTTCCTACCTGTTGTGCAGCAGTTTAAAACTTTTTTTTCAATTTGAGGTTTTAGTACATGTCTACCAAATAGCCCTACAGGTTTAGTTTTCTTCTCAGCTTTGGACAGGAATGGTTGTTTTCCTGTAAGCCAAGACTGCAAATTCCAGTCCAACTACCAACACTCAACACAAGTGTTGTCAGGCTCAACAACAAGCTGAGGGTAGCACATTCCAGGAAATAAATTCCTTTATTTTGATTGATCTGTGTGTTAATTTCTTGACTAAACAGACAAATTATTCCTGATCCCAGAGGAATCCCACTCATCTCATTAAGAGAAAAAAACACCAGAGTAAGAAAGCTTCTTTGGCTGCAGGAAGCATTAGCCATTAATTCACATGACTTTAGTTTTGACACTTGAAAATGAAGCCCTTTATACAGCTGAAAGGGTGTTCTATTTTGGAACTGTTCTGTGGCAACTTAGCAAATTGTAACCTGTTGAAATGGCTCTACTAAGAAACAAGAAAAGCTATCCATGTAAGATCCTAGCCTGGGAGTTACCATCACTGACTGAAATACATGATTATTCTGATGATTGTCAGGCCTTTGAACTCAGAGGAGTGTTTGCCTGAGGTCAGTTACTGCACAGGATAGCCATTGCAGCCATTCAACATTTCCCTTCAATATCTCTTTTACTGTTTTTTCTTTTGGCATAAATTCCACCATTTTACCTGCTAATTCTTAGCAGACTCTTGCAGCCTGCATCTCAGTACTAATGCCCATCTTCTTCAAGATCACTTATCTTTACCTTATTTCTGTGAAGGCCCAGTGCTTTCCTCTTCCCTAAGTGCCAACACTGCCTCTCTTTCCATGCTGAAATAGCAAGTCCTATTCAATATCCTTTTTCAGATGGACCCCATCCCCAGTACCATAATCAGCACTACCTCCACATACCCTATTCCCTTTTCTCAGGCACCATTCAGCGTGAAATTTTACAGGCTAGATTACAGTTTGATAATGCTCATGCTTTTTGCTAACAGTCAAACCACTGTTTGTGTCAATGTTAACCATTGACCAAACAGTCAGTGTTACAGGGCCTGTAACTGATTTGGTTTGGGTTTGTTTTGTTTCTTTCCTACCACTTATACAGGCTCAGAAGACACAAAAGCCGCCTCAAAAACCAGCTCCTGCAGTGGTTTCAGTTGCACCAGCTGTGAAGGATCCACTGGTCAAGAAGCCAGAAATCAAGTTAAAACCAGAAACACCAACAACTTTTCTAGCATTTAAGAGAACAGAAGTCAAGGTAATGTCATTTGAATTTTCTAGAATTTACAAGAGTTTACATTTTACTGTATTTATTATTTTTTTTCTTATTATATTTTATCTTAATAAATGTGTACTAGTAGCCCAGAAAGCCAGTCTTGGATGCAGTCTTGGACTGCATCAAAAGGTTAAGGGAGGTGATTCTCCCCCTGTGCTTGGTTCTAATAAGACTCCACCTGCAGTACTGCATTCAGCTCTGGGGCCCCCAGCGTATGATGGACAGGAACCTGCTCAAGCGGGTCCGTAGGAGGGCCACAAAGATGATCAGGGGGCTGGAGCACCTCCACTATGAAGACAGGCTGAGAGAGTTGGGCTTGTTGAGCCTGGAGAAGAGAAGGCTTCACAGAGACCTTGTGGCAGCCTTCCAGTACCTCAGGGGAGTCTGCAGGAAAGATGGAGAGGGGCTCTTTATCAGGGAGTCTAGAGATAGGAGGAGGTTTTAAACTGAAAGAGGGTAGATTTAGATTATACACTAGGAGGAAATTTTTTACTGTGAGGGTGGTGAGGCACTGAAACAGATTGCCCAGAGAAGTCGTGGATGCCCCTGTGGATACTAGAAGTGTCTAAGGCCAGGTTGGACAGGGCTTTGAGCAACCTGGTCTAGTTTCTTAGGAGTGGCAAGGAGGTCAGAACTAGATGATCATTAAGGTCCGTTTCAACCCAAGCAATTCCCTGATTCTATGAATTCCTCTGTGTGGTCAAGTAACATATTCATAGTTTGATAGTTTGAAGGTTTCTCATCATGATAATAGTGAACTTGGCAGTGCTGGGTTAGTGGTTGGACTTTATGATCTTTAAGGTCTTTTCCATCCTAGACGGATGATTCTATAATAGGGAAACAGCTGACTTTGCAAGATTTAATTTAAGAAGTGCCTGCTTCTTACATGTGTTGCCTCATGTTTCTGTTTCTCCAAGTTATTTAATAAATAGTCACAAATTGGCCAAAGCTAGTAAACCAGAAGCAGCATAATAAATAACACAGTAGCCTACCAAAGCATGACTCTTACCTAGGAAAACACATCTTTAACTCAGAATTAAAGTTATTCGTGTGCTCAAAGTTATGTTTGCCATTGCTCTGCCTGGATGCAAACCATCAAGAATAGTATGATGGCTGTTGCTTAAGCACTTACACTTATGAATAACTTTTTTCACCTCCGTAGTTATTTATGTGCCTAAAGAGGCTCAGTTTCATTTGTCATCTTTACTGTTTAGAAGCTGTCTGAATGTATTATGGAAGGGGTATTAATTGAATAGAAGAATTTAATTTCCATTTTGACTCTGCTGTTTGGTGTAACTCTGGTGTAGTATTTCAAGTATGTATTATCCCCACCTGAAAACTGAGGATTATAGGGTTTAAGGTATGGAAACTGCAGTTGTGTGTATAGATCTTTGCACAGAAGGAAAAAAAGTGTTTGCAATAAGTTTGTCTTCTGCAGTATCTGAATGGGTAGACTACAGGAAAAAAGTCTTATGCTTTTTTAATTCTATCTCTAGTACAAGCTGCTAAGATCCAAGAGGAGGGGAGGGAAGGAAATTAAAAAGTTTAAACACTGCTACTTTGACCAAAAGACTAATAAATACGGTACTTAATTGCTCAGTGTCTGAATTTTGCCTGAGCATTTGACATCTTGTTAAAAAGTGACACCAGGTAATGGCAGTCGCAAGAAAATCAAAGGGGATGGTTTGCCTCCCTTTTTTACACTTTACAAATTTGGGCTTTTTGTAGTTACTTCAGTTAAACAAACCATCTTTTGGAGTTTATGGGGGGATCACCCATGTGGTAGCCTGCTAACTACATAGAAGAAAGGGAAGAAAATGTAATACCAGCTTTATGTGGCTCAGAAATTAAAAGTTGGCTGTGCCTGGCATCCCTTCCTTTTCTTGTTAATACTTTCAACTGTAATGATCAGTGATGAAATATTATTCACTGGGTGTTCCTTGGAAAAGAGCTAAAACAGAGGCTTGATCTATTCCTGCTGTGGTGTGTTACACAAATAGATGCTACTGTAATAAGAATGCTTTATTTATTCTAGACCTCAGCAGCAATTTCAGGAAACTCAGCCAGTACAAGTGTTTCCTCTTCAGCAACCAGTGGCCTTACGGGATGGGCTGCTTTTGCAGCCAAAACCTCCTCTGCCAATCCATCAACTGCCAAACTAGGATCAACAGCGCAGAGTGCCAGTGGGAAACCTGCAGCTTCTTCAAATAACCAGAAACCTGTGGGTTTATCAGGGTTGGCAACTTCAAAAACTGGACTAGGGTCAAAAATAGCTTCTGCCAACAACAGCACAAACTCTGGTCAGCTGAAACCTCCTCCACCTCTGACACTGGGGAAGACCACTCTCAGCCGTTCGGTAAGCAGCGACAATGTCAGCAAAGCAGGTCTTCCTAGTCCCAGCAGTACTGTGCCAAGCTCCAGCAGCCAGCTGAGCAGTGGTAATGGCAACAGTGGGACTGCAGGTAGCAGTGGGGGCAGCACAAGTAAAACTGCAGCAGATACTAGTAATCAGTCAGCCTCCCTAAAAGGCCCAACTTCTCAGGAATCTCAGCTCAATGCTATGAAAAGGTTACAAATGGTCAAGAAGAAGGCTGCTCAGAAGAAGCTGAAGAAGTAGTATGGCTGCTTGCTAATTTTGTTGGTTGCGTTCTGTGAAACAGCATCATTGGTGTCTTTCTTAAAGAAAATCCCCTGGTTACTGGACTGAAACAGTAGTCAAATCAGGGAAACCCAAGATCTATGTTACACAGGAGGTCAAACTTTGATAAGCCTAGTATTCCTTCTGACTTTGTAAATCTGTGAATTGAATATATTGGAGGAATTCACTCCTGGTTTTTTAGCTCAAAGCACTGAAATGTGAAATTGTGAAAGCTGGGTATTTTGGAATGTACAAGAAAGATCTCTGTGGACTCTTACTAAATCAAACTTACTGAAACTGTCATTCTTAAATGTTACTAATAAAAGTACTGTTAACCTTGGAAATCATTGCTGCTTCTCTTTCATCTCGTTTTCCAATACTTAAAATGCTTCAGCTGTTTAGAGTTGTCTGTATTGTGCAGAGTTACTGCAAATCACACAGTTCCCTAGGGAAAAAATGTATTTTATTTTAAACAATTTCAACAATTAGCTGCTTAAATTGAGTATTTTAAATGGCCTGTTTTGGTTTTTACAGTGAGAAACTTCATGTGTCACTTAGTTGCAATTCTCTGAGGGAGGAGGATTAACAAGGGATTGTTAATCCTTTCTATTCCACCTTTCCATGATTCTGGTGAGCCCCAGTCCAGGCTGTCCTTGAACACTGCGAGGGATGGGGCATGTGGATGAGTCTTTATAAGGACACTGCTGTCACACTCTCCCCTGTGACTGGCTGGGAACACTGGGGTGGCCAACATCAAGAAACGGTGGGTGCAGTCCTGCAGCTGAAACAGCCATGCTTCCTCTCTGAGAAATGCCACCCCATGCCCACAGCTGGCTTCTCCAACTCTTAGGTGTCGCATGCCCAACTCATGCACCTTGAGTTTGTCTTGGGTTGGATGTGTCACTTCTTTGCAGGGTTACATATGTAGGGGGTGGTGGGGAAAGGCCCAGCCCCAAGGAGCCTGAACCTCCCATGAGGGAGGCAAAGATGGGGAGGTCTCTTTGTGGCCTGCATCAGCCATTTCTGTCACTGAGATGTCCCCTCGCTCCCCCTCAAAAACCCAGCTGCACCCTGAGCCAGAAGTTAATGTTCCCGTAATCACTGTGCTCCCCCATTTCTGTGTTACAACCCAAAGAGGAAATGTTAGGACATGTGCTGAAAAGTTTCCTTTTCTATGCAATCGTCTGTGAACTCTGGAAACACTGAGGATCAATCAGGACTTTGTCTTTTAGAGTTCTTGACCTGCTGCTACAACAGGACTGGCTGATGCGGCACATGGAAAGGATGCTTCAGATTTGGGCTCCTCTGGGTTGAGGTTGCTCCAGAATCTAGAGTTCTCTGGCAAGCTCTCTGAAGGAGATTCTATTAGGATGTGTTATACTACATGTTCTGTCGGTGATGGGGATACCAGAGGCCCTACATCTCACTCCCAGGCATGAGGTGAGGTATCATGGTAGCAAGGCCTGTGCCAGGCCCCAGCCCTGCTGCTCTCTCACTGCCTGACAACCCCTGGCCAGCCCTGTTCCGCCATGGGCCCATTCCTGCTGGTGCTGCTGCTGGCTTCCTACCTGGGATAGCCCATGGTGCCCTGCCCAGGCCCCTTCTGCTGCCAATGGCATTGGCTGGACTGCATCTCTGCTGCCCTGGCCTGCATGACTCCAGCCACCCACTGCTGGGCCTTCTTCATTTTGTGAGTACCAGATACAGTTCACCCAAGCAGATCCCCTCTGTCTTCCCTGCTTTGGCTTTTCATTCCTGGTAGCCCCTCCTGGGACACTCCAAGAGCGTCCCTGCCAGGAGACATTCCGGTTTGGGGGGGAGAAGCCAGGCTGGCCATGCTGGTGCATCTCCAAGCCAACTCCGCTTCCACCCCAGCAGCCAAATTGGCAGGAGACGGGCTTTTGCAGAGGAGTGACGATGGCAGTTGTTTCTTTGCAGAATTTCACTGGCAATTTGATTCCTCTCATCAAAAAATGAGCATGGAGGGAATACCTGTAGGCTGAGAACTTGTAAGTGTCCTCTAGCATTTAAACTGTCAGAGGAGTTCAGGTAATTTCAGCCCTTTCATCTGGTTTTTGAGCTACAGTTGTGACGAGCACCCACACAAATGGTTCCACCTGAATTCAAAGCCAAGCTGCTCAGCAAGAAAGGGTGTGAATCCCCAGGGCTTTCTAGAATGGTGAGAAATGCCATGAGTTGTGTCCCTCTCATCCAACAGGACCATCCCTCTGCCTGTTTAATCGGGGATCCGGCTACAGTTCGCATCAGCAGGCCAGGGGCAAGTGCCTGCTCTTGCCATGAGCAGTGATGATCCCTGGAGTGGCTCAGATGTTTTAGTAAAGCTGCTGCAGGATATTTGCCCCTGAAAATTCCAATTCCTTCTTGAGAGCAACTGCTGGAACTGTAAATGTCCTTTTGTCTTATTCCAAAGTCCTCCAGGACAACAATCTGCAGTAAGTGAAGAGGCATTCACCAGCAGGTCTGCAGATGCTGACGCACCTGTAGGTACCATCCCCTGCCCACAGTGGTGGGCTGTTGCTGCACCCTCCCCTTCATTATGTGCTTTCCAGTCACCCATGGTTTTGATTTGTATCTCTAATAGGGTCCCTTTAGCATCACTTTTTCACCAGAAGTGCTGTAGGGTGGAGGGATTAAGAAGAAAATAACCATTTGGGTCACACATGTGGTTACCAGCCTCTCCTCGAGCCCTCAAACAAGAGGCACTGTTCAGGCTTTTCTGGCTGACTTCGGCAAGCCAATTACTAATGGCACCAGGGGAAGGCAGGTTGCATCTCTGGCACATCCAGAGGCTCACATATTAGTGTGGTCTGTGCAAATGCATTCTCAGCTGCTGGACTATGCTTGCATAAAGTGCCATTTCTGTTATCAGAGAGGAAAATCAAGCCCTTATATAATTCTGGTGGGATCAGACCTAGGAAAAATTTACCAAGATGAAGGCCACCTCCAGTCAGGAGTGCTATGACAGGTTACACACCACTGCAAGCTAATATCTGACAGGAACACCATGTGAGATCAGAACCGTTTAACATATGTGCTGCCAGTGTAAAAGCAAATGAAAGTAAACGTGACAGTATAAATGTCATTAAAATTTTGTGCTCTCATTTTAACAGGGATTTATCTTTCAATAAAATCCAGTTGATTGAGGAATGTGCTTTTGAGACATTTCCTTTTCTGAAGCTTATGTAAGTTACAAAAGTTTCTCTTTAGCATATTTAGTGAAGTCTGTTTGCATCTAGAACCCTCTTTGCACTAGAAAATGTTCCTGGTTTTGCAACGACTAAGTTTCTCCTGCCAGAAGACCTACTGAGCTAAAGAGATCAGTGCGTGGCTGCATGACCCACAACAGGATGAGAGATGATAGCATGGTTATCCAAACACAGCCATGATAGAAGCCTTTTCATGAAGGCTTGCTGTATCCTGGAACAGATAAAATGGCAGTCTCCTCCCTGTTCTACCTTGGATTCTCATATTGCCTACAAAGCAATACTGCTGCACTCCAGCTTCCTGTAGGAGAGACCCAATAAATTTCTGTGATATTTTTCCCCAGAAACCTTGATGAAAATCCCAACACAGAGATCCAGAATGACACTTTCCAGGCATGGCAAGGGATGCAGTTTTTACAGATGCTGCAAGTATAACAAGGTCTAAAGGTAGATCGGGGTGGGACTCCACAGTGAGAGTAGGGGAGAGCAGATTTGCTCTCTGGAAAGTACTGAATCCTACTACAGATGTCATCTGGGGTCCACCAGCAGACTGCAGCCTGAAAGCAGCTTTTTCCTGGCCTCTTCTCCATTACTTACTTCCTTGCAGCAGCAGCAGGTTCCAACAGCAGCGATGGGAGCCCAGGGGGATAGACAAGAAAGAAATCCTGCAGAGAGAAGAGGCATGGTGAGGACAATGGGGTGTGACCCATATTTCTATCCAGAAATATTTGCATTTAAAAGTAAAAGGTCTCAAAAACATCCACAGGAAGGAAACTTTGTTATTCCTGTGTCTTGAGAAAACACGACTTAATCCATAGTCAGTTCTATCAATAAGCCCTTCCAGGCACAGGATCACCGTTTCCATCTGGACCTGAAGTGAGTGAGCAGCCAGGATGTCTTCCCCACCAAGGGTTCATATCTATAAAGAAAAGGCCACAGTGTCCCTGCTCTCCTGAAAAGTGCAATGCTTCTCATATCATACACCAAATAGGCGGCAGAATGAATGATGAATGACAATTGTCACAGGACTTTGCCTGCCTGGATGCAGGAAAAGAGTAAAAGTTTATGGACAGTGGAAATGTAAGAAAATATGGAGAGTAAAACTCCAAAATAACACTGAATTCCTGGTGCATGGAAGCAAAAAGAAGGCATGGGCTGAGGATGGAAGAAAGAGACGTTGCATTTTCCAGAAGAAGCACTTCTGGACTTTTGTTTTTTTAGCAGGAGATTAATTTGGACCCGATATGTTTTGTGAAACAGCCCTTCAGCATCTGGTCCTGCCTCTAGCCTTCATCCCAGGCCCTTGCTCACATGTGTAGCACGGAGCAAACTGTTTATCTTCAGGCTGAAATTTCCTATGTTTGTTCTCCATATGAAAGGAAATTGGGGAGCTTTAGTATAAATTGTTCAGCCAAATTCACATCTGCCATCCACAAAAGTCAGCTGGATCTTTATCCACCATAAACCTCCATTCACTCTGTAGAGAGGAGCCTGGAAAGGGGATTTCAGTGTAATTCCACTGTAATCGTATCCAACAGGCACAACTCCCCTTGGGCCTTCCTGATATTCAAAGGGTAGAAATGCAGGTGTGGCATTTCTGACAAGGCCCTGACAAAGTGCTAACAAAAGCCCACAAAAGCTTCCATCCCAAAAGCTTCCCGTCGCAGACAAGAACCCTCAGACAACTCCCCTCACGCATGGCTCTTGTCCCACCCAGGAGGACAAGGTGGTGATCAGCAGGTACAGGGGCAAGGAATTTCAGTCCTGAGCCCATGGGGGGCTATACAACCATACGTGACCACAATTCAGATTCAACCAGGGCATAAAAGGAGCCCTGCCAGAGAGCCACTGGAAGTCAGTACTCCTTGGAGCAGTGGGCCTGCAGTCAGGGACTCTGCTCTTGGGTTGGGACGCTGGACAAGGAAACTCCTCGAGGTTGAGAGCTCTCCCTTTCCAGATGAGTGATTGCACATTTTGGATCACTGGCCATAAACTTTAAGAACCAGCAGTGTAGTGATGAACTCGTGACATCCTGAATCTGTAGCTGATGTTGGTGGAGATTTAACTGAGTTTGAACAACCAATTTCATTTTATCTCGCTTTATTTGTTCCATAGAATCACAGAATAGTTAGGGTTGGAAAGGACCCTAAGATCATGTAGTTCCAACTCCCCTGCCACGGGCAGGGACACCTCACGCTAAGCCATGTCACCCAAGGCTCTGTCCAGCCTGGCCTTGAGCACCACCAGGGATGGAGCATTTACCACTTCTTTGGGCAATCTGTTCCAGGGCCACCCTCACAGTAAAGGGCTTCATCCTTATATCTAACCTGAGCTTCCCTTGTTTTAGTTTAAACCCATTACCCTTTGGCCTATCAACACAGCCCCTGATGAAAAGCCCCTCTCCAGCATCTTTGTAGGCTCCCTTCAGATACTGGAAGGCCACCAGTCAGCCTTCTCCTCTATAACACTCAGTCTAGTCAGCAGGGTGTCCATAGAGGAATTGTTATGGAGTACTGGTGAGCCCCTTCTCCCTTAGGTGTATAGCGGGTGGAGGTGTGGTTCGACCCACAGGCGGTCCTGGGGAGACTGAAACAGAGCTGTGCTGTGGTGGATGTGGCAAAGAGAGCGTGTGCGCCATCTTGGGCTCGTGCTTGGTATAAGCACGGGGCTATTTTGCGACACAGTTGGAGGCTGTCTGTTTAAAAGAGGAATTGAAAAGAGAAAGAGAGCGGACGTGCTTATTGAAACAAAGAATTTAAATTATGCAGGCACCAGCAAAAAAAGACCCCAGTGTTGTCCAAATTCAGAACTGCAGGCACAGACCCAGAGGATTAGGACAGGGAGATGTGGGGAGATGCTGACTAGAGCAGTTCTGAAGAGGTGGAGGAGCTCAGCAAAAGGAATGTGAGAGCTCTTATTGCAACCGAAAGCACATGGGTCCGCAGGCAGGAGCCCCAGAACACTGGTCCGCACGGCTGCTGGTTGGGACCTGAGCTCAGGGAACTGAAGATGGCGCAAGCCAGGAGCCCGGGCAGCGGCGTCTTCTTGGAGAGTCACCCTGATGCGGGGACAGTGGGTATTGTGGAGGAAAAAGGGGGTTTCGGGGTCCGAGAGTGATTATGAGACTAGCACGGAGTACCAGTGGCTGCTCCGGGAGAGCCCAGCCACTTCAGACCCCTCCTTAAAGGATTACCAGATGCCCTGGTGACATTCACTCAGGCTCTCAGGGGGAGAATTCAGCCACTGAGCACGCCCGGCCCTTCTGACCCCCCGCGCAGGTTTTGACTTGGACGGAGATGTCACACAAAATGGTCACCCTTGGGCACGAGACAGGCTGGGCTAATCCAGAGCGTGGCACGAGCGGGTGCAGGGGGGTCCGACAGGCCGGACACAAACCCTGGCCTTGCTTGGCTCTGCCGCTGCCATCTGCCAGGATCACAAACCTTCCACAGGCAGAGCGGGATGGAGTTACGATTCAGAAAGACATTATCTTTGGCAAAGAGTTTTCCTGCTAGGGCTACCCTGAGCGGGGCTTCACAGTCAACCCACGATCATATCTGGAAACCGGTGGCATTGTCGGGAGGAGCGGTTCACAGCCAGAAAGACACAAAGGAGACACATCGCCCCCAGCAGCGGTCGCTTTAACTGTTCTCACCTTGGAGAGAGGACCTGAAGGGGTTAAAACACTGGAAACCGTGGTTTGGGTTTCAGGCCGCCCGCTCGAACATCTGCCTATGGCCCACTGATGAGGAGCCCTATAGACAGTCTGGAAATTCTTATTTATATGGGGCCCAGATTCCTGTTTTAAATAAACAGCAAGGGGAGAGGTTAGGAATTAAACCAACAAGGAAAGCTATAAACATAGTGAGGTAACTGCTGTACTGGAAAAATTCCCCATAGCCCAAAATCAACTCTAGCTACCCGAGAGAAGAGGATGACAGCTGTGGAAGTGGCTCTAAGTCCTCACAAGTTAAATATATTAGGATTTGACATGCTAGCAGGCAGGCAGTGGTATTTGCCCAATGGAAGACTATGCAGTTTTGGATGCAGACAGACAGAAGCCACTAATGTGAGGCTTTTTCAGACTGCCCCCCTGCACTACTACAATCTATAACAACCTGTGTCTCTCAATATCCATTGCAAAGTGCTGCCAAACAGGACATCTCTGAAGTAATCAAAGATCTAGAGACCTTTGATTACTTATCTAGGTCTGATTACTTATCTAGAAATCTTTGATTAATTATCAGTCTATGCACTCCCCTTACAACTATCCAGTCTGGTGAGTGTGTAAGGCCAATGGTGTTTAACATTTAATTACAAGAAATTGAACAGTGATACTCCACCACTGACTGCTGCTGTCCCAAGCATAACCTCTGTAGTGATAGTAGTACCTGAGCACCCTAGATATTATGGTTTTATGGCTCCTCTAAGGGAGGAAGACAAACCTGAGTTTGCTTTCACTTGGGAGGGGATGCAATACACTATTAAATGACCCCTGCAAAGGTATAAACATTCCCCCACAATTACCCACAGTGTTTTAGCCAAGTCCCTCCATACTGTAGAGGTGCCAGCAGGGGTCCACATATACCAATATATAGATTATATCCCAATTGGTGGAGACAATACAGAAGAAGTGAGGCAAGAGGCTGGAGCCATCTGGACTCTAGTGAATAAAAATGGGCTAAATGTTCCACCCTTCAAATGTCAAGGTCCCAGACAAGATGTTAAATTCTTAGGGGCTTGGTGGCTAGCAAGAGCTGTTGCAGTACCTGATGATACTGAGCATCAATAAGGGACAAACCCTGGGCAATAAAACAGAATTAAACAATTGCTAGTTTCTATGACACCTGGCAAAAAGGAAAAACTCACTGATCACAGAAATACTTTGTGATGATCTGGTGGAAATTCACTTTGATGTGTGTCTTGGCAGACATGGCTCATGCTCCTCCTGACAACAGGCAGATTGGTAATGCTGTGAGAGTGCAGAGACAGGGTCCCAGTTGCCAGCAGCTCTAGCTGCTGAAACAAGGGTTCTGCTTGGGAACAAGCCTGCCTGCCACTAAACCAGAATAGCCCCACTAAGCTTAGGATTCGCTGGTTATTTTTAAGAACGTCCCAAAATCCCCTGCTGAGAAACAGAATTCAGCCTTTTCAATGACATGTTCCAGGTTTTTCAAAGGTAAGTTTTAAATCAAGGTGGGGTATGCTTCTGTTTCAAATTGCATTTTGGGACTAGTTCCATTTTTAAAGGTAAAATCAACATTTTGATGCCAATGGCGAAGCCTACCTTGTACTTGAAATCTCTCTGAGAAATTAGGAGAACATAATCATCCATTTTCCAGAGCTGTAGAAGAAATTGAAGCAAAACCATGCTGGCGTTTGTTATCTGTTACCCAAGTTAGACTTGGAGACATGGATTGAGATGCTATTTTTTTCTCCAGTAACCTCTTCTCTTTAGCAAGCTGCCCAGTGATAATGGCCTGCTGCCTCTGCCAGGAGAAGCACACCACCAAAACCCTGTGCAGGACTATCAGTTTCGACTGCAGGAGCCAGTGCACCAACAGCGCTTCCCTGATGGTGTTGATGTGGACAACAAATCTGCCCATCTTCCTCAGCAGGCTCTGCAGAAAACTCCTGTAATGCACCATGTGTCAGAGGGGCTCTGGAATATACAGGCTTTGAAAATTGCCTGGTCTCTCTGCCAGCCTGCTCCCCATATAGAGGAGAGAGGGCAGTAACCCTGATCTCCTTGGAAGGGCATTAAGGAACACGAAGTATCATTATTCCCTCATTAGCTTGTGCAGTGTGAGCAATGCTCTGTCCTGCTCAGTCTTTGCACAGGGTCAGTGTTGTTCTTTTCAAAGCAGAGAAAAGCTGGACTTGCACAGATAGATGCAGTGAGGTTTCCAAGGTCCCCAGGTAGCTCATTTTCAAACCAGGCGTGGACAAGTGAACCTAACCTCATTGCAAGTCTAGGGAAAACAGGCTGCTAAGCCATCTAGGGCTAGGTACTCAAAGGTATTTGTGTCCAATTTCCTATTATTTTAACAGGAAAAAAGGCCTTCATACTTTCGTAATCTGTCAGTATTCTTGACCATGTCACACTGCCTCTGGCCTTAAGCTACCTGCAAAGCAGAATTAAGAGATAAGGTTGTGTTTGCAGCCTTGGTGTAGGACTCTTGCAGACTTACTCTGGCTCTGCAGACTCAGCACGTGCCCTTTCCATGCCAGGGCAGGAAACCTCTTGAGCTCTTTGCATCACTCTGGGTCAAATACTCAGTTCTAGGCCTGGGTGTTGGGAGCTGCATGCATCAGCAGAGAAAAAACTCAGTGTTATCAGGGGCTTGCTCTGCCTGCAGGCTGCTGTAGACAACAACCCAGAGGCGTTTTAATGTGAAATATCCCAGGTTTTCCTGACTGCAGGGAGAAGGGCTAGTTGGGAAAACTGCTCAGGGACAAACACTGTGTCTTTGGGTATAAGAAACGTCATATGTCATTTTGTTGTAATTCCCTGAGGGAGGAAGAAGATAAATGGCCTTTACAGTGTAAAAAGAGCAGAAAAGAGCTAAAACAGTGTTTTCAAGCTTTCTTAATCTGTAAAGAGTCTTCATACTCTCTTGTTGAATATGGATGGAAAATAAGTGGTAGACAGTATATATTTTAGTTAAAACCCAGTCCAATTGAACCACACAGTTTTGATGATGTTGGGGGTTGGGAGGGAATAGAGGAAAATTAAGGGAAATTGTCTTACATTTCAGTAAATTAGCTTCCTTTCTGGCACACCTGGAGCACAGAAGACTTTTTGATTACCTAGGTATTCCATGCTGTTAAGTATTGCTATCATATTCACAACCTGGCATGTGTCAGAGTAGTATTGCCTGCCAACCTATTCTGGAAAATAGACTCTAGTTTCTTAGCTTATCTAACACAGCCCATATGATTATTATCTGAAATTGCTGCTTTCTCATACCAGGAAGGAGCAAAGGCAGAAATCTCTTCAGTAGTTAGTGACAGTGTTGGTCACTGTTCAACAGTTCAGACAGGTAAAAACCCTTTTGTAGCCCTGTCACCTAGTTCCTAAGGGGAGGTAGTTGTTTGTTGCCTTTTAAAAAATGTTTACTACAGAGTTTTGAAATCAGATGAAAAACCTTTTCCAGCAATTTCTGTAGGAGACAGTAGATATATACGAGTTCATGATACTTAAAAGTAGCAAATGGATTCTGTGTATTCTAAAAGTTTAGTTTCTTTCCCCTTCCCCTCAGTGTTTTCTGTTTTAGAGGGAACACTCTGCTCATGCATGCTTTCCCAAATCTTTTGGAAGACCCTGTATTTGAATTTACTAGCAAATGTTTGTTGTGGTACTTTTTTGAACTGGATGTTGGCACTGTGCCTGTCAAGGTTTGTATATAGATGGGTTGAGGCCTAGGGAGAAGGGTTGGATTTCCAGATGCAATTTGGACAGAAGGACCAGGACATGTTAGAGATGTAAGTGTCTCAATTCCAGGAGCAAATGAAGCAGACGCCATGGAATTAGTGCAGGAAAGAAGCTATTCCAAGGCATACTTGCATCCAGACATTGGTGGTGTCCAAGCTGACTTGTATACTACCAGCATCTTGGTTCCTCTGCCTAACTGCTGATAATGCTACAAACTTGAAAGGGAGGTGGAAGAGAAATTTGGTAGAGCCAATGCCAGCTGGCTTCAAAATGAACCTGCCACTTTCCATGGCTGAGCCCATCTCTGGGATAAAGTGTTTGTTTCAGAAGTGGGGAAGGGGAAAGAAAACTGCGCTCCAGCACAACTACAGCTGGAGAGAGGAGAGAGAACATGTGAGAGGCACAGCTCGGCAGACACCAAGGTCAGTGCAGAAGGAGAGTAGGAGGTGCCCCAGGTACTGGAGGAGAGATTACCCTGCAGTCTGTGGTGCAATGACGGTGAGGCGGGCTCTGCCCCTGCAGCTCATGGAGGTCCATAGTGGAGTAGATATCCATGTGCAGCCTGGGGAGGACCCCACATCAAAGCAGAAGCATGCTCAAAGAAGGCTGTGACGCTGTGCGATGCCTGCACTGGATCAGGCTTTTGGCAGGACCTGTGACCTGCACTGTAGCAGTCTCTTCCTGAAGAACTGCACCCCACAGAAGGGACTCACAATCAAACAGTTCATGAAGGACTGCAGCCCATGGGAAGGACCCATGTCAGAGAAGTTGGTGGAGGACTGTTTCCTGTGGGAGGGACCCCACGATGGAGAAGGGAAAGAGCATGAGGGGTCCTCCCCTTAGGAGGAAGGAGGGCCAGGGACAACATGTGATTAACTGACCACAACCCCCATTCCCTGTTCAGGAGTGAAGTGGAGCCTGGGCAGAAGGGAGGGGTGGGAGGAAGGTATATTTAAGATTTGGATTTATTTCTCATTATCCTGTTCTTATTTGTTTGGGAATAAATTAATTTCCCCAAGTCAAGTCTGTTTTGCCCATGATGGTAACTGGTAAGTGATCCTCAACCTGTCCTTATCTCGACCCACAAGCCTTACCTCTTGTTTTTTCCCCTCCCTATCCAGACAAGGAAGGGGAGTGGTACTGTGGCTTTGGTAGGCACCTGCCATCCAGCCAAGGTCAACCCATTCAGATATTTGTAGGTAGGTAAAAGTTGTATCTTAGCTGTCCTGTATTTTAAGTATGTATAAAGCTGATACATACAGCTATTTCCCATACCTCTTTTCCCTTCTCCACAATTAAGATTTAGGCTAAGGTTCTTTAAACATCCAAAGGACTATTTTCATTTATTCAGGATTGTTTTATCTACCTGGGGACTTTGCATGCTTTTTCAACTATTATTTCCTGTGGAGGAAAAAAAGAAAGGCTTTGTCTTTGTATTGCCTGTGGCTTCCAGGGCGATTTAAAAATAACAGCAGAAGGAGGAGGAATCCAGAATTTTTATTGCTTTTCAATCAGCCCATCCTTCTTCCTCTCTAGCAGAGAAGGTTTTTAATGGTGGTATAGTAGGAAAAGACACTGAAGCAGTTTCCATTAGCAAACAGAACACATATTTTCTTCCTAAATGTTAATCAGAAGAATGTTGCCTGCACTATGAATCAAGAGTGTGAGAGTAGATTTTTTAAAGGCTAGAGCTCTCCTATGTAAAGTGTACTCTCTAGCAGTAAAACCTGCCCCCACAGGACAGGTGAGGATGCTATCTGTCTCTTTGTTGCCTCTGCATATACATACAGTTTTGCTTGTAAGAGTGCAGGGGCTTAATATGAACTGTGCCGATTACTTTATGTACATGTATGAGGTGAACAAGGGCAGAAAAAATTGATCTTTGTTTTGTAAGTTGTGGCAGCTAGTGCTCTGAGACCTCATTCTAGTGTATTCTGGCATTTCTACATCTATAACGCTGACTATAAGTTATCTCCTATTCACTTAGAATAAATTAACTTATGCTATAACTTTTATGTGTGTGTGTCTTGTCCCTTTAGTAAGGCCAAGTCTAGCTGTTCTTGCTGATATGACTGTATTAGCAAAATCTGTAATAGAGCTGCAATTTTCTCAGCAAAATACTCTTCCACTGTTAACTTTCCCAGCTTTGTAAATGAAATATAAAGTCTCCTTCTGTTGGTATAAAAATGTCAGTTAGGATTGTGGTTCTTTGAAGTATTGTATCATGAAGGATTTGTATCACAGATCTGGTCTTTTAAATCAAGTGTTTAGCTTGAATATGTAAGATGGGCACTGCTGAAAACTAGAGTAGATTGAAGGGAACAGTTGCTTTCTGCTTTGAAGTTATAGTTAGGATGGAATTAACAGCCATATTTTCAGGAACGAAGTCTGTTCTACAGGACTGTTTGAATATGCGCATCAGATTGAGGAATCTAGTGTAGGGCAGAAAGAAAGCCCTTCTGCATTTTGAGAAGCATACCTTGTATTTAGAAAAAAACCCTGGAAAATAGTCCTGTGATTTTCCTATCCCCAAACTAAATTGTTCTGTGATTTACTATAAAAAATAGCTATGTGAGTTTCCTTATCCATTTTTCAAACTGGTATGGTAATGCTTAAACTTTCACTTAAATACTTTTTTTCATTGATGCTCAAATTCTGACACACTTAGTAATGTCAAATGATACTTCACCCTGGTTCTATGAGCCTTCCTTCTGGTTGGACTAGGGGCGCTGGTGATGTCTGAGACTAAGATCTAACTTTGTGTTATTTTAGTAACACAAGCTTTTATCTGTTACAACTCATCAAGACCTCTGGCTGGACACGCAGTAAATAATGGTCACGACCTCAGGAGCAGCTAGAAAAGAACAGAACAGACCTAAACTGACATTTGAATACTTGAAGTGTATTTTGGAACTTGCTCAGTATTTTGATAGTGTTTGACAAGTTCTAATAAATTGATGGATAAACTGGGATGTGTACTGGAATACAACTTTTTACCAGAGAAAACTATTTCCTCTGCTAATTTTGCAGTGATGGTTTTTATAGTTCACAAAAGAAGGCAGATCTTGGATAGCATATAAAGCAATATGCTTCGGAAAAAGTCTTGTTTAAAAAAAAAAATAGACAACTTTATAAAAATAGATTTTTATTATTACAATAATTTAAAAGAAGATTTTTTTTCACCACTATTTTTGGACAAACAATATTGTGAGAGGAATTATCAGTAGCAGATCTACAGACACAAGAATTATCATGGCTGTGTTTCCTATTGCTGGTGTTAGGTCTGCTTCATGTATCCACTTTTTTACAACCTATCTTAAAATGACAGCAAAAGTATGCTTTAGTGTCTGAAAGATGTAATTTCTCAGTGAAGCTTCTTAAGATGAAAAGTCAAGGAATATTTCTTCAATCTGTTTTTGCTTTGAAAATGCGAATCCTTACTTAAAGTTCACAAGCACCATCCAAGCAGAGGGAAGATAGTGAAGCATGCAGGTGGCAGAGGTCAGAGTCAGAGACACTGTGCTGTTCATCAGCTTGGACATTTTCTGGATTCTAGGTCATCAATGGCAACACTTAAAAATATTCCCTGAATGGAGAAACACTTCATTTTGAGTGAACCCAATCTTGGAAGTACTTGTACATTCTTCTTGTCACAACAGTTCCAGTAAGTAAAACACACATTTGAATAAATGCAAGATTGGTTCATTAAACTGCAAACTGTCCCTACTTTGATCAAAATAAATTAATTTTGTTATTAATCACAATCAGAAAACTTGTAGAATACTGTAACATTCATTACATTAAATAAACAGCTGCAAAAACACTGCATATTCTTAGGAATTTCTGGAGCCATAACAGAGCTTAGTTTCTTATATTTGAAGCACTTAACAAAAATGTGTCTGAGCAAGTCTAACATGAATTGTTGCAAATCTCTTTAATACAGGAAGGCTTTAGATTCAAAGAGCATCTCTTAATTTTTTTGCAACTGATGTTTGCATTCATCTGTTTTAAACAAAAATGAAAGTTTGCAGTATATCTGTACTATCAAATAATAACAGCTAAAGCTTTGAATTTCTGAAATGAAGTAAATCAATCCACCTGGGAATGCAATAAAGTACTTTTTCTGGATCCCACCTTTTGAGGCTATAATAAAGTCATATAAATTATTCCACAATATAAAAACCATTATGGATCCTAACCATACAATGGGGTTTCATATCGCCTACTGGGAGTTCCCAAGTCCCACGAAAGTTCAATGCAATTTAGGCACCCAGCTCCAGTTTATTTAATCCTTCATTCCTTGTTACTTCAGGTTACCTTTTGGAGAGCAGCATTTAAGTACACTTTGAGACAGCTTCACAGAGCCTGATTTTTCATAGGGAATATACCTAAGACTCAAAATCAGATCTCTCCCTGTGACTCAGAGTTCTCAGAGCTTAGGACTTTATTAATCTTTTTTTCCAGACTCTTAGCCTTAATTAATTTCACAGTATGAAATACAAAACGTCATCATTGTGCTTACATGATGGCATTAAGCCTATTAAGTACAATTCAGTCATTTCTAAAACTATTTCAACTATTGCAAAATATAGATCATCTCCAAATAAAATATTCTAAATTGTAAGACGTACTGAAGTTTCTTGTGTGCATCTTCCCTGTAATCTTAAAATACAAAACCCAAAACAGTGCAAGCTTGGGAGGGGAGAGTCTTTCAGTTCACTCTTCCAAGCTGCTGTTCCCTTTCCAAAGTTTTATTTTCTTCATCTAAATAAAGGAAAAGTTCTCCTTAAGAGAAAGATACATCATTAATAAAATGAATTAGAGCCTTTTGTTTGCTATGGAAACAGCAAGATTTAAGTGCATTAAGAGATGTACAATTAGGCAAAATAATGCATTATCTATTGTCACTGCTCATTGGATTGCAATAGTTCAGAGTTTCACAAACCAGTTTCTGGATGTCCATCTCAGAGAACTCAAAAGGTTTCTCTATCATATGATTTAATCCAGCACAAATTTCAGGTTTTCATCTCTGTGATCCACTGCATTAACCTTCTGAGCAAGGCTGAGAACTTTCTTTGCCTTCTTTGGAAAATAATATGAAAAGTTGGGACACTAAAGAAAATGAAACTGGGTTCATTAGTGTAACAAAAGCTATCGTTTGCATTGACTGCCCTAGCTTTTCTCATCCTTTCTTTGCTGACACGTTATTTCCCATCACATCTCAGTAAGATTTTTGAATCATTTCATCCTCATGCCCCACACGTCAACTACCGGAAGTAGAAATTTACACAAAGGCTTTAGAACAATTTAGAACAGCAACCTTGATCAGCAACCACACACCCCTCTTCTTCCTTAGTTTTAAAAATCAGTAATAAGCAATTATGCAGCAATACAGAAAATACCTGACAGGAGTTTACCTTCAATCACACTCTCTGCTGCAGGCATAGTCACTTTTTGTTTCCTTTTTGCAATGCTTAGCAAAAGAAGGTCCTCACTTATCACAAGAGGACCTAGGTGCTGCTGTACTGAAACAAACTGTGAAGAACACTCAGTTATCGATGGTAACAGCAGTGAGATGTTGTTCTATGAGTAGTTGTTATTATATCACTATTCAGTCTAGTTCAAGTGTAGCTGGTGAACCTAATGAACTTGACATTCGGATCCTTCCTTGGGATTTTTTGTTTTCTATGCTCATTGAGGATGCAATGTGAACTATATTAACTTGTTAAAACAGCCTTGACCATTTTGAAGATACTTTAGCAAAATACAGGGCTTTTGATTCTGAATTCTGCAAACAGTGAATCAGCTCATGGATACATTCTTCACTGTTCAATCTAATGTCAGACACTTTGGGAATAGTGATTTTTTTCTGGCAGAGAACTTTCGATGAATCTTAAGTTCTAGCTTATTCACTAGACATTATGATCCCTGTATCTGACCTAAGGAATCAGATAGGCAGTATATATTCATTGAAAGGCACTGCTTGACTTTTTTTTTAATCCTAATAAATTTCCCAAGTCTGATAACACATGTTTCAATTCACTGCTTGCTATAAAGCAGTTAGTGTGGAGACATACGTGGAATTTCAAACCTGAGGCACTTCCATATTGTTGCAAATTGCTTCCTACCATATGAAGTAATTGTGTAATTCTTTTCAAAATGATAAATTTAGTTTCACAGTACCTGTTTCTTGTGCCCCCTCTTTCCCTGCCCCCATTTCTATATTTAACTAGATAGACATTCTGCCCTGGGACAAGCCACTGGTACACCACATTTCATATGTTTTAAATTAAAATGTTTCATACAAAAATAAAGCCCCTTTTCTTTTCCCACTCCAATAATTTCCACTGTGAAAAAAGTTCATTACAAAAGTGGCTGAGGATAAAAACGGACAATCAAAAAGCATGATATTTAAGAAGCGTCTGTGTTCATTGATATTGTGGTTCAGGAACAATTAAGGCAGAACTACAGCATCCCTGAAGTCTGAATTTGTCCTTTTTCAAGGTTAATTCTCTTCATCTTGAATATTATTTGCTAAATATTATGGAAGAAAAACATAATTTTAGCTGTGATTTGTACTTGCAGGTTGACTCTTGACATAGGATGCTTTGACAAAAGAGAAAATTATGGGGTAATAGAAAAGCAACTTCTTCGGGATGTTAATCAGAATCAGTCTTCCCTGTGAAGTGTTTCCTCCCTCAGGTCTTGACAAGGTGATGGCTTTTAGAGGATGGAGGTTCTCAATTTCACCTGTGTGCTGTACCAGATACTATGGCTTCTGTCAATCACTTGTGAGTTTCTCTTGCTTACTGCAAACCATGATAGATGATTATTCTGTCTACATCAGGGAAACTGGCTCAATGGGCCTTTCTGTTCCTAAGCGTATGTCATCTTCCCAAGATAATTAGATGGTACATACCCTTTTTGACCTTTTGCTTCTGCTAGCCACCATTCTTTATTGCCACTCAGGTCAGAAAACTGAAGTATCCTAACTTTCTGGTACTCTTGAAGACTGAGTTCTTGATCATTTCTTGCTTGAAATGCATAAACAGCATAGAAGGTCTGGAAAAGGAAAGCCGCAAAAACCAAAATCTGAATTCAGAAATGTAGCCACATCTTACTTTGTCATTGTGTATTAGTAGGAATTCTGTATGTAGAAAATGTGTAATAATGTATACAAACCAGTGCAGAAATATGTGGTCTGCAATTGCTAGACAGGCTACAACGAACAGGGCCATAATAAAAAGTAAAATTGAAGGATCTGTGGAATTCTGCATGGGGAGGAACAAACCAAGCTCTGAAACCTCGTCACATTACTACACTAGTAAGCTTGTCAGCTCATACCAGGTGCCTGTTTCTGTCACACTAAGCAGCCTTGGACTGGATGGAGAATTTTCCAGCAAGGTTTTGTCAGAGCAAACCACCTTTCCTAAAGCTCCTGTACTCAAATGTGGCACCTGTCTATAACTTTTGTGCCTTGCTGATCAGCATTTCCACAGCTTTCCTGTCAATAGTAAGTGAAAAATTCTCCCAAACTGAGCTATTTTGCAGGTACCTGCTCCATAGGAGAACCTTGAGGTATTGGACATGAGGTGGAGTGTGTATTCAGTGACCAAGAACCATGATTCACAGTTCAACTGATTATCTTTCCCTACCCTGTAGCTATTTAAGAAAGGCGAAGAACAGAGGATAATTAATTCCCATGTCATACTAACAGATTAGTGCCAGTTTTTCTGGTGTAAAAGGAAAACATTTAAATTATAATTCTAGATTTGAAATAGGAACAAGAAGAAGACAGGCATAGTATGTACCATACATACGTGCTGATCATCCATATCCTGAAAAGCATCGGTCCCTGTGCCATTAATTGTGGGATTTTCATAGAATTGAAGAGATGAGGTGCTGTCATTCTTCTTGTGCCCCAGACTTTTTGTGCTGCTGTCAGTAGAAGGCCGTGAAGAGACAAAGAGGCTGATATTATCAAAATCATCATCACCAAAGCTGGTTTCTGCCATATCCTTCTGCACTTTGGCTGGATTGTAAGGCCTCAGGAAGGAGGAATACACATACCCTTTAAGGACTAGACACCAGAATGAAAAGAGAGAAAATAAGCAAACAGCAAAATACTGCTAAAAACATTTCAAACCCAACCATTTTATGCAGCTGTCAGCATGACACACGCAAACAGACGGGGCCAGAATGAAAAGAAATCAATATCTCAAAGGGAAGCTGTTATTGGGATGTTTGTGCAAAGAACTTACTTCCTGTGTCAACAAGCCATCTGCTCGTACTTCCGAAGGGGTCTTTTTGCTCCACAACAGCCACCAGTTCTCCTTCATGTAAATCAATATCAAATTCCTGTGTGGCATTGCACTTGCGCTTAGCTTGGTATAGCACTTCTGTGCTGTATGTAGACAGCAGCTTGGACCTGTGGCCTTCTGTTTGACGTGGGGATTCGAGCTTAAAAGCAAAGAAAGTTATTCACTGGAAACAATGCTGAGGCCATTTCTAGAGCAATACAGGTACATAAAATCCAGTGTATGTTGCATACAGCAACTGACCCTACATTTTTAAATACAAATCAAGGAGTTACTCACACAGCTATATGTAATCAAATCTCCTTTGCATATGTAGCAATGACCTGTGGAACTGCTATATTAATAGGTGAGCAATAAGGGGCAGATTTTAAAGAAACATAGGAATTGCACTAATTAATGACCTCTTAGTCTGTCCTGTGCTCTCAAAGAGCTTGTGTTCTGCATGTGAACTGTCACTTGCTTCATTTTTTTCCTGTAGCAATAATCTTGTAATATATGTAAAATATACCTATCAAATATCTATGTAATATCACCAAAAAAAGCATAATGCAAAAATCAGCTGAGGTATGCTAAGGTCACGTAACAACTTGCATGGTAAGGCACGAGGCAATAAAATCAGTAGTACCCAAACAGTCTGCTTTTTGTGAGAAATTACCTTGCTAAATAAGGGCAAGGTGTTATTAACTGCTGGTAGCATATTCACTCAGGTTTTGTTTAGAGGGGAGGGAGGGAGGTGCTGCACCACGGGAGGAAAAGCACCTGTGCCTTACTGATGATAAAAGGAATCCTACAGCTTCCTCAGCTTCTCCCAAAATCTCAAACTGCACTTGAGTTTTTATTTTACTGCAAAATAGACTCCTAAAAGCTCTGGAAGTGTCTGGTAAGACTGGGAACCAGAGGGACACAGATTTCCTGGTGGATTTCTGAACCTTCTGCTATGGGGGTGTATGTGTGTAAACACTACTACACATAACCACAGCTGAGGATGAGGAAAAAAAAATGTTCTGAATTAGAAGACTAAGATGCACTGTAACAGTATATAATAAAATAAATAATCAAAGTTTATACATAGAACATTAGATTTAACATGTGCTTGAAGACCTAAGGGTAATCAGAGATAATTTCAAGTGGGTTTTCAAGGTAGTAATATGAAAACAGAGTGAAAGATCTTCAGAAGTTATTGGTCAATGTAACAGCTTCATTCCAACAAGCTGAATCAGAGTCCCAGAGAAACCATCAAGCTCAGACCTCTAGGTGGCATAAAGATGGATTTGTTTCAAAAGTGACCAAAAGAGGATGCCTCATGCACAGTTTGGATGTATGGTACTCACTGGAGAAGGGACAACTTTCTTTTTTTCCAAGCTCAATTTTCTCTCAATAAAAGTGGCACTGCTGTTTTCTTTTACAAAATTCAGCTTGTGAACCTCTTCCATCAATTGATTCTGCACTTCACAGATGCTTGTGGAAGACAGCTGCAAACACAAAGGTAGGTTAGATCTCACAGACAAAATGGTAAGGAGATTTGAGAGAGCCAATTTGGTTTAATGGGCTGAACACTAGGAGCCCGGATATCTGACAAGTTACTTCTATTTTCTGCAGAGACCATGGCATGCTAGGTACAAGATGGAAAATAAAAAAGGTCATTATTGGATTTAAAAGACATACTAATTTAAGTTAAATCATTAAAAAATATTCTAAACAGCGATGAAAATGAACAGCCTTGCTCTTATGCTACTGAGCCACCTGCTTTCAGATGCAAATGTGCATCTCAGCAGCTCTCAGGAGTGGCCAATACGCTGTAAGGCTTGGAGTAGCTTACATCACAGCTGTGTGTTTGTGCAGCTGGAAGCTGCCACCAGGTTAAAAATTGTGTGGAAAGCTGAAGCTCTGTTTGTGGCACTGTGTAAGTGCTTTTGGTCTGTGCTAACCATAAATGCATTTACTGATGTAAACTGAAAAAAAAGAAAAATAAGGTAATTTTGTAGGCAGAGCCTTACAGAAAACAATGCTCAATACAACAGCTTTCAAAACATGAAATAGTCGAATTACAGGGATGCAATTTCTTCATGCAGGAAAAGCCTTCATTTTTCCATTAAACAGTGCAGCTCTATGTTTTGATCATGACCTTGCTTGCTTAATTTTTCAGCCGCTCCTGACTGTAATGTGCTGTGTTCAAGGCTAATGGAAAGGAATACTCCAGAATTGCCTCACTACAATGTATTCCCTATATAGAGTTTTGCTCTGGTTCAGGTGAGTGGATCTGAATGTGCAGAAGGCATTTTTGCAGCTGCATTTCTCCAGGGGTTCAAATCTCTTGGGCAAAAGTACAACAAAACTGAAACACTGTATGACTTTCACAGAAATTAAGAATAATTTCTCAACGTCACTCTTCAGGAAATTATCATGATGATCTTAAAGGTCTTTTCCAATTTAGTTGATTCTATGACTCTATGACAGTGCCCAGAAAGAGTAGTGTGGGCTGGAAGAACAGCTACTGCTCTTCTGTGTAGCTCACACAGGCATCTTTAATACCTTTGGCTACGTAAGTGAAATGATTTGAACTTTTTAAAAATGCCAGCAAAGACAAAGTTATTCCTTACTGCCTAGAGATTTCTGCAGTATATTGGGTTTAAAAGTGTTATAAACACTAGGGGAGGCTCTGCGCGCACACCCAGCGCTGGTTTTGCTTATTGCTTCTCAGCCTAATTAAAAATTTTATTTTTTTAAATTGGGTTTCAGTCGTTTGTTTATAACAAAAGCAACTTGCTTTTCATAGAAATTATTTAATCAGATCTGCTAACTTGTTTGGCTTTTGGAGTCATCTGTGACTCTGCAGGTCTAGCAGCAACAGGAGTGTGCATGTACTTTCTTAGAATTTCTCTTCCTGTTTTCTGGGCTACTCAGGGTAGATGCTACGAAACAAAGACTAAACTGCTAGCCTCTGCCTCCTTTTCTGCCTTACTGTAATGTTCTTGTCATTACTATCACTGTAACAGCTGTAACAGTTGCATTTGGATCATTCCCATTGAAAAGTCCAGGCCTGACAAAAATTAAGCTCAGAACTTAACCTTTATTGAGCTTGCAAGGATAAAACAAACCCAAACCTATACTCAGCAGAACAAACAAAAACAGTGTAGTTTATAGGCATGCATTCAACATAACTCTAGCGAAATCATACAGAAAGAAAAAAGACGAACTCAGAGCTGGACCTGTTTCTAAGGTACTTACTGGAACAGGCACCACCACAGCAGAATTTGATTGAAGTGCTGCAGACATAATATTCCTGAGGAGGGTGATGAAGCAATGCAGGCAGTTCAGCACAATTTTTTTGGCTGCTCTGTTAAATACCTGAAGTTCTTCCACTAGCTGTGCATTTAGAGCCTCATAGTCTTTCTTTGCCAGGTCCAGCTCTTCTTCTGTTGACCTCTGAAGGTAGCTGTTATAGTCCAACAACTTGTCATAGCGCTTTTGGATGAGCTTCTGTGGGCCTGAAAACAAGGCTCGCAGTGTTGAGAGAGGAGTCAAAACAAGCTTGTCCAGCTGAGTCATCTGGAAAGGTATAAAACACACCTACTTATTACTTTATTCACACACTCCTTCAGGCCCATTAAAGGTTAAGCCTGATGGTAGCCTATCAAGCAACCTGTTAATTACTCTGCACAAAGTATTGCTCTTAGAGGCAGCTTCAAGCATCATCTATCATGACTTGGAATCTTCTTCATGATACTGCAAAGGGAGAGGTAACAGTTTCGTAGCTTAAAATGCCCAGTAATAGTAGTGGTCCCTTGGAGCATGCAGCCTGTGCTGTGGCCCTCATTGTGTTCCCACTGAGGAAAAACCGGGCAAGTATAAGTGAAGTGGTGCAATAAAGTGGGATTTCCCTAACTGGAAGGCCCATGCCAGTATACAGTCTAGAGGCAATGGAGTCCTGTTATATGGCAGTCATGTAGTAGCTTTTTTTTTTTCCTTTTTTTTTTTTTTCCTGGAGACAGCTGTAATTCAATTCCTGTTTAAGCAAACACAAACAATCAGTTGATTTGATTAAATTATGTTATGCTTGTTGGTTTTATCTCTAGCAATCAACAAAATTAGACACCTGGTAAAAAAACCGAAGTCTCAGACTTTTCCATTAGTCTCTAATTGTCTCAAGGGATTAATATTGCATGAAATAAATTTTTTTTTTGTAAGTCACTTGCTCAAATACAGCACAGGCTTGTAGTAGTAAAACTCATCATCATATTAAAGCTCTTCCACGTTCTATGTGAATTAAGCTGTTAGGTTGAATGTGAGAATAAAAGAGCATCTGTCCCTCTACCCTCCATAACACAGTACTGTTGAGGGCAGATCCATTTTGGCACCACAATTGCTCTCCCAAGGCCAAGATGATGTATACTGGCTACATAGTCCCTTTATTTCCACATGAAAAACTGAGCTGTGTTTAGCAAATTTTTGATTGATGCATTAAGAAAACTGTTTTTCCAGACTGCTGATTTCTGGAAGAGAAGAGGCTATTGTGGGTTTCCGTCCTAAAATTTTCACTCAAATATAATGAGAGAGGAAGGTATTCATTATTGACAAATGCACAAAGGGAAAAAAGAATAATAACCTAAGCTCACTGCTGAGATCTCCATTGATAACAGCCTTTCAGGAAAACATGTGAAGAACATTATGGGTTATTCAGTGAGAACATCTACTCATTGTGCAATGTCAGGACAAAACTTCTTTTAAAAAATCCCTTATACATAGGAGAGAGAATCTTTGTGATCTTGTAAACTTAAGACACAGAAATAAATAGATAACAAGAAGAAATTGTCCATACTGGACATACCACTGCAATGACAGAGGGGTACTATTCTGCACTTTATGCACTCATTCATTGTAAAGACATTGAAAATATCTTTCCGATTGTTGTGATTATTTTTTTGTGATTCTTTTCAAATGTGAAAGGAAATTCAGCATCTTACTTCCCTGTCATTATCTGGGAGGATGTGGCCTGTCAAGGATCCTTCAGTTTCCTGGCAGACTCTGTTGCCAGTATTTTGGAAAGGACTGGATGGCTACTTTTTACTCTGAAAAAAACTAGGGAAGTGTAAGAAAACCTTCACCTCTGAATTTTTCCAGCTTGAGCAGCTGCCCCATACTGAGGATACATTTTACGGGACTTCAACCACCCTGATATCTGTTGGAGGGATGGTACGGCCTGGCACAAGAAATCCAGGAGGTTCCTTGATTGTGTGGAAGACAACTTCCTTCTGCAAGTAATAGAGGAGCCAACAAGGAGAGATGCCATGCTTGACCTCGTGCTCACCAACAGGGAAGGGCTGATTGGAAATGTGACGCTCCAGGGCGGACTTGGTTGCAGCGATCATGAGATGGTTGAGTTCGAGATCCTCAGGACAGTGAGAAGAGCGTGCAGCAAGCTCACTGC